>GL379794.1:816906-859567 GCA_000143925.2 Caenorhabditis brenneri
GATTCTGTGCCGGAAAAATCTAAATTGGGTTAGAATATGGTACCACACCCATTTGTGGCAGTGGTGATTGGTCCCAGGAATTGGTAGCTACTGGTGCGGGTTTCATCCATGTCACGTGGCGCCGTTGGAATGTTTGGCAGCGTTGAGACGTCGACTCCGGCGAGAACGGAGTTGTTCGACGAGCTAAAAAGATGAAAATTATCGATTTTCTGTCAAAAATCCGCGATTTTCCCACTAAAACGCTACTAACCATGGCAACATCCTGTGGCGAGCGATGCGATGATCCGCCGGCTCCTTAGTGATCGTGTCCATGACCGTGTCCATGATCGTGGCCATGCCCTTGGCACGGAGCTACCGATTGGCATAATATAATGTATCATTTCATTTCTGTCATATTTTTCTGATTTTAATTCCGCTTTTTCGTATTCATATAAAGTAAGAAATACAACTAACACGCACAACAAAAACAATGCCAGTGCTGATGAACCTATTTATCTTCATTATCCAGAAACTTCTATACAATTCTGAGCAATAAAACATTCTGAGAAAAACAGAATCGTATTATTAAGCTACTTAGAGTGTAAATCAAAAAATAGGCACAAATTCTTCGTACTGCAACTACATCTCTACCACAATTCTCGGGTTTCAAACTACAGAGTCAAATGGCGCAAAATTTGAGGAGTCCGATGGATACGACAGATGCACTGACTGACTTGTTTTTCTTGGAATGTACTATTGTGATACACAAGAAGGTCAGAAGATTTAGAAAAACCTTTCCCTGTGAAGACTGAAAAACAGAGAACAGCATTTGATACAGGAAGATTTGATGACATAGTTATCAAATTCATTTTGTGAGTTATTCATGTAGTCAGTGAGTCAAAAATTAAGAATTCTTGTGAAAAAATTTACTTCCTCGGTGTTCGTTCCGATCTCTTTGAAAATTTGTTGAAGAGACAAAATTAAACTCATGATTCACCATTTTGTGTTCATTTCATCCGGTAACTTGTTTACTCGCACTCAAAACCTTCAAGCTGAGCAAGGCTTCATTGGAATAATAGCCCATAAGAATGAACCGAGCGCGTTGAAGGGTTTTTTGTTTCATGATTGTTGTTGTTTTCAACTAATAATGAGGTAGTAACAATAAATTCTCTGTGAAGATTGATAAGATAAGGATCGGTTTGAATTTATTGTGCAAAAGCCCACAGGATGTTTTTTTTCCGCATTTTATGAAAAACAAAGAAATTTATTGGAGAATCGTATCTAAATTACATACATGAATCTTATAAAACGTTTGATTGATAACTGGAGTATTTTCCAATCTGAAAAACGCGTTCAGAAGTCGAACACTTCTTCTTCTAGTTCAGCTTGCTCTACTCTATCTTGAACTTCAAGAATTTCTGCACGAATCAGCCTTTCGGATAACTCGTTTGTGAATCCATTCCAGATATCTTTTTCTAGGTTTCTGGGAAAAACTGGTATCATTTTTTCGACATATAATACTGGGTCGAAGTAGGAACATTTGGAAATGTGTTGAGAAAGTTCAACGGGAACATTCCATACGAGAGCTGGAGGGGCTTCCGAAGTACTTACTTTCCAGATCTGAATCACACAAAACTGATTTTTAAAAGCGTACAAACCCGACTTACAAAACTGTCTTGTTTCCATTCACCTGGTTTTGTGGTTTTCCATACTGGCTCTACAAAACATCTTGGGTTGCATCCAATAAACACGATTTGCCTTATTTTTCTGCAATTCACAAACATTGTCTGACTTCAAGTTGTCTTAAACTTACTTATTGACCAAAGACAGATTGTATAGAGAAGAGCTTGGTAGATACTTAGCAAGGCTCTCATAAACCCAAAGTGGCAGATTTTCAATGTTTAGTTCGGTCGATCCTTGGTTTACACCACGTTCAGTGAACTCTACAGACGATGGTTGATGAGTCAAAGTAGACGTATCTGTTTGGAACCTGAAACAGCAAGCTAAACGTTATCAAGAATGAAATATTGCCATGCCACCTCAATTTTCCCATTTTGACTTGGACGCGAGATGATGTGAATGAGCACCCTCTCTCCCAATTTGGGCACCTGAATATAGTTTTTTTGCTTGTGGAAAGGATTGTATAGCTAACCGTGAAACCATCTCATTCATCTGATCAATACTTTGTGTATGCTGGGAAAGCGCGTGATCACCAAATTCTACTCTACGAACTGTTTTGAGGCATCTTAAAATTCACATTCATATCACAAAAAAGATGAATTAGCTTACTTGAGAGTGAACAGCGTTCCTCCTTTCTTTATTTCCCGAATGTTTTCACTTTTCAAAGTTGATTCCGGCACATTTTCAACAGCGATGCTAACCTGAAATGATGATTGTTATGAATTTCGGATTTCATTAACAATCTTCTACCTTCAGATTAAGTTTCCTGTGAAATTCATCAAGAACTTGTGGTGTTCTTCTTCTTTTCTTCAATTTCTCAATATCTGTTCCGTTCCCCAAAGTGTGCAAATGTTGAACGGATGGGTCAACTTGGCACATATAGCAGTTTGCAAAAACCATACGAGACTTTTTGAGTTTTTCACGCTGAAATCATTTTCTCAGTATTATTTCTTTAAAAAAACGAACTTTTTCTCTCAATTCGTCTTCACTACTATCATCAAGTCCTTCAGTTGGTTTTGATGAATCGTAAGGCTGAAAATTTTAAAAATGAGAATGATTTTCCGAAACTACGGCTAACCATTGCTCTCAGTGGTATAAGTGGATGTGCGGGGTGAAGATCATCACGTTGACGAACTCGTTTAGCTCGAGAGGCATGATAACTGTCGACGATAAGGTTTTGATCAAAACAAGCAAGCTGAACGTCCAATTCATCATCTTCTCGAACGGGGAGATACTCTTGTCTTCTTCCCATGTGCTTCAACTGCAGTTTACATTCTTTTACATTCAACTTTCGACACCGATCTCTGAAAATTTCCATTTTTCAATTCAAAATATCAAATTGATACCTACCTTGAACACACGACCACACTAGCGGCACACACTGGTAAATGAGTAGATATTTTCTCCCGAATCAAAGTAATAGGGCATCCGTTCACTTTGTTTGGACATTTCACTGGAGCCTACAACGTTGCGAAATAAAAAAAAACTCATTAATCCAACTCACTCTTCTACAAACTTCACTTATATGATCGTCAACTTTACACAAATGAAGTGGAATGTGACAATGCTTACACTTTGTCATTCCACATTCTTTGAAAATGCATGTTGTAATGAAACAGTTCGAACAATGGCTATCATGATGCGACATTTCACAACGGAGAACGTTGAGGAAACAGAGCAATCCTATCCCTTTCCACCAATCAATACTGCGGAAAAACTCTCAAGATCTCCCGTGAGCACACTCTCTTGATCATTGACCTTGCATTGCTGCTTTGGTGGTATATCTCAACTGACTTTTAGTTATTCAGTTTTAGTTTTGAAACGAGCCGAGTTTTTCCTCTTTTTCTGTTTTTCAGTGAGCACATCATATTTCTATCAATGTTGAGATATTTTTGAGCTCAAAACAGCTCTTCATACTTGTGAAATTTCGACTTGGCCCGGCAAGGCCCAAAGGCCCGGGTTCAAAAAACTTCGAAATTTTTTTAGAAAATTATATATTTTTTCACTGAAAATTCATCAAAATAGTGTAAAATGCCTTTAAAACCCAAACTAATGTTTTTGTGCTTAATATATCCTTGGAGCACAAAAGTTGGGCATATGTATCCAATTTTTCAGGACTCGCGGTAATATTCCGGGCTGAACGGGTCGAGCGGGTTGGGCCGAGCCTTGGGAATTCGTGGGAAAGACCGGAACGGCCTGTCACAAGCATGCAGTTCTTTGCTCATGTTTCTTTTTGATTATTCAGACCCCTGGGCAAGATGAAATGAAATCTGGGCCATCCACTTTCTACTTATCTCAGTGTCACTCATTTCGAATAAATGGAAAAGTGGAGTAAACCAAGAGATCAACGTCTTCATATAATTGTTTACCCGTCAGCCATTAGAACCATCGTTGTAGGTGAGCACGAGATTAGAATACGTGTTTGACCTGGCACCGCCTTTTGACTATCTGCATCTTCGGATATTACAGAGGTCGCCGGCAGATGGCCAATTACTGGGAAAGCAGTGCAATAGGTAACCGAGTCTTTTCGTGGATAATACTCACTGGTAAGCACATTATTCCGAGGCCTGACGAGTTGTGTTCACGTAATCCTCGACCAATTGCACATTTTCTTCCCTGTCCATCTGCTCTCTCATATAATCCACCTTTTGGACAGGTATCGTCGTGAATAGCCAAATCTTAGTATCCCGGTTATGAACAAGGCATCAAAACATATACATCTTTCCGATAAACAACATGGGTAAAGAATCAAATGAAGATCCTCATAGGTTCTCTTCATTTGGTAGTTGCTGCGGAGCGTTCCTGAAGAAAAAGATTGAATAAAACTGTGGGAGTCAATGAACATTCCTGAAAATCCAAACCTGCGTAAAATTTACATTGAAGATTTATCAAATCTTGGTGAATATCGATTTACATGAATATTGAATTGAAAGGAGATTTTCAGAAAAAAAATTGCGTAGAATTGTATCAGATCGTTGAGAATTTGAAAATACATGTAATATTCAATCAAAAAAGTCAAAAGCATAAACGAAATTCTAGTGGCAGAAAGTGTGTAAGCTAGAAATTCTTCTAGTTGTGATTGTTGACTATAGAGTGATATTATCAGTCTGTAAACGGTGGATCATGGATGCTCTTTTTCTTAATTTCAGTTTCATATACGCTGAGTCGGCATCTGAGGTAATCATCCGTGCCGGGGATTGGGCGCTGATGGGATCCGTATAATCCATAATGTATTTCTGCGTTCAAAGCTGTTCCCAGTTTTCTGACATTGCAATACGGGAACTTCAATGTACACTCTTTGAAATTCGAACTTCTCTCGAGTATCTGTTAAAAATCACAAATTATATCAATATAATCTTCAAAACACTCTTACGTTCAGGAGCTCTTCAACTTCTTGAAATTCGAACAAGAACTCCGTTGTGAATTCTTCGAGATTTGCAAATGCATCAAATTCATCGATAACGAGATTGTTACATTTAATACTGAGTTTCTTGAGGCCCTTCCATTGATCCATATCCGAAATGAGTGTGAGACATAATGGATCCGATGGGAAAATATCTGTCCGAATTTCTTCAAGCTGGTCGCATCTCATCATGTCAACAATTGTCATGTAGTCGATTAATTCGTTAACTTCGATGTTCAAGCTCTTGACACTGAATCCAAGGTTATTCCTTTGCTTAATTTCTTGCATCAAAGCTGTGATTTTCCTCAAGGCCAAGATGTTCGGCATATCACATTGGAAATCAATGTCAAAATCAAGGAAATGAGCCCTCGTGTTACTCAAGATTGTTTCCAAATCAATCTTAGCAATTTCAACGTAATCCATTCTTGGGAAGACTGTCGGATTTTGATCTTCTCGTTGCACTTCACATCCAATTTCTCTTCCTCTGTATTCCACTCGGTTAGTGTCGTACCAAATTATGAAGCAGTCGTCCGTTGCTCTGATTCTCAATAGTTGATAATTGACGGCCATATTGTCCATGGTTTGCTTCAAAGTTCTACAGACTTTTCGAAGACGGAATCTGTGAAAATGCTTGATGTCAACAATTGCAAAATGATTTCTCTTACCTGTCAATCATGTCTATTTTTCCATACACAAGTTGAGCAATTTCGAGTGGGAGCTTTGTCAATCCCGAATCATGTTGAATTCTGAGAATAAAGCTTGCTTTCAAATAGAAATCTAAAATCAATATTCCGATAGACACTCACTCAGGAACAACATTGGGTGTCGGAGGATCCTCTGCCATTTTTGATGTCGATGCCTTTGCTGCAATTTTGATTTATAATGTTGAAATGAGTTTGAACAAAGGAATAAACGTAAAAGTCAAATGTCAGTTCCACAGAATGAAACTGAACTGGTTTCGAGGATTGTGAAAAGAGTGTGTGAAAAGGAGAGGCACGAGGACTCATGGGTCTCGCCACGAAACTATAGTGAGCTGTCTTCGCGGAGAAATGGAACGTTCATTTCAAATTCAGGTCGATAACTTTCTCATTTTAAATTTGAAATAGACATAAGTTTTGAATTTAAAAAAATTTTCCTATGATCAAAAAAATAGTGTTTATTTTTGAAACTGACTCTGATCAAAAGAATCGTAGAATAACTGATAGCTAATCGGTTAATTCTCATTACAAACAATTGTTTGTCTCTGAGGATTGACAAAGGGCTAGATGGCATCAAGAGATATCAATTTCTCAAATCTTTCGCACCGGTGTTGAGAAACATCGTTCGTCCTTGAGAGAAATATGCCGTGTTGTTTCTGCCGAGAAGAAAATGTAGAGGATGAAAGAAAGACCAATGAGAAGAAATTTCTTTTACATAAAATTTATGTGAGACATTTCGAAAACTGGTTTAGACGTTGAACTGAGAAGGCTAAACGATCAATAACAAGGAAAGAAGGCAGGTGGAAGACGGCGTGGGCAAGGTTAGAAATGGTGTCTGAATGCCTCCCTGCCAATTAGGACAGCTGCAGATCTAAGAAAGAACGTTATTTATGATGAACAGACAGAAGAGAAATCGAACAGCTAAGAAAGAGGACAATATGACATTGAATAATGAGAGATCTTTTGCGGATTTATGAGAAGTAGACTTGAAGTGTCAAATTTCTCTTGATGTGCATGATGTCCATTGTAATCTTGAGAAAAAAAACTGGTATCAAACACCGAAAAACGACCCGAGTGTTCGAATGTGTGCATCCTGACGTCGCAGTGTTTGCACACTTGGCATCATGTCTCTAAATGTGGATGTTTTTTACACTTCAAAACGAATGATTTTTTCACCACAATCAGGGAGATTTAATGTAAATTTTCTTCAATGTTCCGACATTTTCAATAGAAGCATGCCTATTCAAGCAGAGGTTTCAGATCACTCCAAAACTGCAAAACGCATCGTTTTATGCAATAATTCGACTACATGCGGCTTCCCTCACAGAAACAACAAAAAATCTTCTTACCTTTCTATTACCTAGGCAGCGTGTTTTGAGATCTAAAGCAAATACAAAAAAATAAGGAAATATCAATTCGCCCACATGCGATTACGTCAACTGTCCTTGTTTTTTCTCACGGACCATCATTCGCAGCCCGCATCCACACGGTCAATCATAATAAGGGCGTAAGGATCGTATGTGTTAGGTCAACAGGAGCCTGGTCCAGCCGATTGAAATACAACGTGAAAAACTGATAACCGTTATTTTCATCCAATCTTTGAGCTTTTTCAATTCAAACATGATATTTCCATTTGTTGTTCAGTTTCAAAACTTTATTTCAAAGAAAAACATTGGACTGAATAAGATTTAGCGCAAAAAATTTTCAATGATGCTCAAAAATAGTCGAAGCTATTCTCAAATAAAAGTTACGATGGGAAGGTGATCTCAGTTAAATATTCAAATTTTGATACGAAAATAGTAGCAAAACCATGTAGACGGAAAAAAGAGTGGATCAGTTGGAAAAGTATGACAGATACAGGGCTTAGACAGGGGGCACAAATACATATCACTGGGGATGTGAATATAAAGGAATAAAATGCTGAATAAGAGTTGAGACTGAATTGGGAATGGATTATCTATAGTTTTGAGGAAAAAAATGATTGATCACAATATCGTGGGAGACTGAAATCACGTAATTTGGTTTGAAATATTTTGAATTAATTTAGTTTTTTTTGATTGATTAGTTGAGAAACGTGGCAACCTCCTGCACTAGCTAAGTCTAAAAGCGGAAAAACAAAGAAGATGCGTTCAGGAAGTGAAGGAAAAGAAAATTGTAAAGAAATGTTCCCGTGACAGAGATGAATTTTGGAGTTTGAATTTTTGGAAATGTTTAGAAAAAAGCTAGCAGATTTTCTGGAGCCACTATGCCAATTGGAATTATGAACATATCACATTAAATGGAAAATACAGGACAAAGAAACGAAGAAGAGAATGGGAGGAGAAATGATTCGATACATATACATATCTATGCAAAAGGTAGGGTTATTATCATTGTTTCATGGAGTTGGGTGAATTATGCAAATGACTCGTTAAATGGTTTTTGATTCTTGAGAGTTTTGAGATTTTATTGAAGTTGTTGTTGTTGCATTTGCACTTGCAATTTAAGATTCCTCCATTGCATTTCCGTTGTGCTAATTGCTGCTTCTTGTCCGTGAAGTGCTGGCCAGAATCCTTTATGAATGGCGATGACCTAAAAATAGAATATGAATACTCTGAATAATAAAAACCTTTACAAACCTTTTGCAGCGTTTCGTGTGCGCCTTGGTTTGGCAGTGTTTCCAAAGATTCTGTGCTCAGACGACCAGCATCGTCAGATTCACCAATCAATGCCTGGAAATGATGTTATTTTGAAAATTATGGATAACTCTTTCAATTACCTGAACACACTGCTCCGCGGAATCAGCAAGGCTTGTGAGATCATAACCTCCTTCAAGAGCCAATACTACTTTTCCATTAGCGTATGAGCATAGAGATTTTGTCATGTATCCAAACATTTCCGGCGACACTTCATATCCACCCAATGCGTTTGGATGTCCCTGACAAGCATCGAATCCGGCAGACACAAGTATGATATCTGGACAGAAACTTGCTAGAATTGGTTCCACAACAGTTCTCCATGCGGCAAGATACTCTGGGTCTTTCATCACACCACCCGAGAACGGAATATTAACATTGAACCCTTTAGCAACTCCGTTTCCGATTTCTGTGACAGATCCGGTACCAGGGAAGAATGTGCCGTTGTCATGTCGATGGAGAGACAGATATAAAACGTTTGGATCATTCTCAAAGCATATTTGAGTTCCGTTTCCGTGATGAACATCCTGAATTTGTCATGTTTCGCTTCGTAAAACTTTTAGAAAGTTTTTCATTAGAGTAAAATCTTACCCAATCGACGATAGCAATCTTTGCACACTGAATCGGATATTTAATTTGCAAAGTTTTTGCTGTGACCGCCACATTGTTGAAGAAACAGAAGCCCATCGCTTGTTCACGTTCCGAATGATGGCCTGGAGGACGGATGCAAGCGAATCCATTTTTTAAACGACCCTCAACAACCTGTAAAATGAAAAATTACTTGATTTATTAAAACGATTGTTTTACTTGAGACGATAGCTCAATGAGAGTTCCAGCAGCAAGACGTGCAGCAGTTTGAGTTGTTGCATCGTTGAAGTAAGTGTCGGTGTCAACGCCCATACCGCCGCATGGAAGAGTAGTGAATTTTCTCAGCGGCAATGAATTGGTGTCAATCTTGAAACAAGCTGTTGGTGAAACGGCAAAAAACGCAGTATAAGTTTGAGAATGTACCAGTTGCAGTTGCTCCAAAGAAGCTTTCTTGGGTGTCACTCTCTCGCATCTTTGAACGTGTCCTTTCTCGATCAGCTTCGACCAAATGCTTTGGATTCGACACCCATTCTCGATATGAGATGCGTTGTTGCCACAGAGGCATTCATGTCTTGCCATAGCAGGGTCATATCCTAATCCTGTAGTGCACAGTGGCTCAGTCTTAGTAAGAAGTCCTGATTCCACAGCAAGTGCTTGAAGTTGCTGAAGCTTAGCAGCTGGAAGAAGGCCAGGATATAGTTCAGCGATGCCCTCTCCTTCTGGGTCTTCTCTGACTAAACTCTTCCGTCGGAGAACGAGATCCCGGATTTGTTGTTTGAGAAGTGATTGATATTGATGCGCTCCCAAGCTGGAGTTTGAGGCAAGTGAGGAACTTGAAGATGCTCCCATCAGCCCGTTTCGATCTTGAAATCGTTTCAAGGTTGTATTTAGCTGATTCATTAATAAAACTAACCTCCTTCATCTGTCAATCCACCTAACTCGAGTTTTTTGTTCAACAAACTTGGAAGACTGAGGAATGGGCTGAGATTAGCAACAGCCATGAATGCACTGAGATCTTGTCCTGAAATGGTTATGTTATTGTTCTTATCCGGATTCATTACGAAATTCTTACCAACTGGAAGACTGAGACCCTGGAAAGCTCCGGCAGCGGCAAGATTTGGAAGCGAAGGAGATGGCAACATGAGGTGTGGTATACTGGCTTGTGAGCTGGATTGCATGAAATCAAGTGAAACATTTTGAGAAGTCTCACTGTCACTTCTAGAAAGATTTAATAATTATTGTATCAAAAATGTATAATAACATCATACCTCTTGAGTTGAGGATGTGTGAAACTAAATTGAGGGTTGGTTGTTTGTACATGTTGAACTGGGCTACCTCCTTTTGAAAGTAGCTTTGCCCGTATCCTCATTTTCAAATTTGGCTCTGAGTTGACCTTTCTGAGTGAGAACTCGCTGGCCTGTTGAAGATTGTGTGCGTTTGCCACACTTGTAGGAAGTCGATATGGCTCAAAGTGTGGAGATGAGACATTGATTTGAGAGTTGGAATTCTTGAGCTTTCTTCCATTCTCATGTCCATTTCCATTAGTTTGAGCGTGTGAAATTAGATTCGATTGACTGTGACTTTCTCCTTTGCTTCTGTTAGCAATCATATTTTTCAAGCGATCTTTGGTGAGCTGAGAAATCGTTGTTGAATTTGATCTCGGCATGTCACTGAAATAAATAAAGATTGTTTCCGGGTAGACGGCAATCACAAAGAGTACTGGGTAAAGTGCAGGAAGGAAGTCAAACGGGGGGGACGGGAACCTACCATTTTCGATTAGATTGTGGTGCCGCCGGTTGGTGCTCTTTTGTTGGTGTCTGTGGAACTGAGAGATTACCATTTGAAGATGAGAGAAGATTGTTCAACGAGCTTGCTAAGGAGAGTGGAGCAACTGAAATAATAGTTTGAATTTGTCGGAATGAGAATACTATTCTCAAGGTATAGGCAGTACCAGTTTCATCAAGGCAACAAGCGCAAAACGATTTCCAAACGGATTTTAATACTCTGTCTAAATGAAAGTGAAGCTTGTAGCAGTAACTTTTATCCAAATCATTGTAATTCCTGGCAGTCATGTTCTAAACTAGAAAACATTTTTACACAATTGTTAATCTTTTCAACTCGTCGTTTTTTTTGGAGTGCTTGTTGGCAGCGTGAGGAAAAATTTTGTTACTAGTACTTCTAATAGTGTCATACGAAATATCATCAATTTATTTTTCAAAGATCACTTATATTATTACTTCTCAGGGAAATTTCTCTCTTGTTATGTACCACAGAAAATGGCAACATTGTTATTAGCTTTATGCCGTAGACAACTTTCTCATATCCTGTCAAAAACACTTCTGAATATTCTCATTTGTCTGGGAACCTCATATTCTATTTTTACATGACAAGTGTAGTACCTGGTCCTGAATTTTGATCCTCTGATTGCTGACTAATCAACAACGGATTGACGACGCTCCTCTCAGTTTGCAGGTTTTGCAACTGCTGTTGTTGTTGCAATGCCGCGTAGAGGTTGTGCATGTGTTGGACGCTCAGCTCCTGCTGAGCACGTTGAAAGTGGCCAATGAGGTCCATTTGCTTTTGCCGATACTCCTGAAATATGATCATACGGGTCTTGGATGGGAGAGGAAAATTGAGCCCGCCGAAAAAGATAGAAAGAGTCAAAATGAGCTTGGTTTACGCAGATATATTACTTTTTAGAGGGCAAAGGAGCGAAAAGTGGATGGAAAGAAGGGTTCTAGCAATTTGTTCTTGTCCCTTCCTCCTCCTATTTTCTAGGAGGTCCCGGACGACCGAATGGAAATGGGTGTTGTCCTTTCCGTCTTTTTTCTATTCTTTTTTGGGAAGGCTCTATGAGGTCAGCCGAGATAAACTTAGAGAAACGGAGTTAAAAATGTAACAAAAAATGTTGGTGAAAAAAGATAGATAGAAAAGAATAAAACGAGGAGTCTTGCTTGCTTGCTACTTCGGATTCTAAAAATGGCTCATGGAAGTCTTGCTTGGGCAGAATTGTAAATAAAGCAAGTATTTGAAAAGACGGCAAAATGAGGAGAAAGCTCAGATATAATGGCTCAAGTGAATCAAGTGAATAATCCCCTCTCCGTTTATATCAGTAAGCATGACTAACAACTGTTTTTCTTTACTCCTTCCGACAATTTTCTTTACGTGTCGGCAACATTTATCAGACACATTTTGATATATCTAATTTGTTTCCCTTCCGGAACTGATGAAGATTTTACTAACCGGATTGACTTACTAGCAGATCATAAATTAGTATGGGTGCTTTTTATGCTAGACTTCTCGTTGAGTCAGTCATGATTCTGAATGAGCTGAAAGCTCATAATAAGGCAACCGATGTGAAAAAAAGCGTTTACTGACAGAGGGATAGTGTAGTTAGAATTAGACTCCGCCTCTTTTTTAGTCTAGTTCAAAGACAAAGTGCACATAGTGCAAAAAGCAGGATATATGTAGGACGGAAATACAATTTTTGTAAATATTATAAAGTGCAAAGTAGTCATAACTCCCCAAATATCAAGAAATCACTGAAACCAAGCTAAAAGGAAGAGTGAGTTGAAAGATAGGAGAAGTGTTTCAAACGAAAACAATACCCAAAAATAAGAGAGAAACTCATTAGTGAAGCGGGTAGAATGTTTTGTTCAAGAAGTCGATATTTCTAGATCTTGTGTTCGGGAGAAGGAAAAAAACTTGACTCATAGTCATCTTTCGTTTTTCCTTAGCTACTAGTTTTCAATTCTGTTTACAACTTGCCGAAAAAAATGTACACACATGCTCGATTTTTTCTGCAGAAAAGATTAAATTGGATTGAATTGTGATCAGAATACCAAACCAAAATACACTTGTGTAGAAACAGCAGAAAAACAGAGAATCTCTAAAAATAGATGGGTGGTTGGTGTTATCTATTGCACCCCTAGGAATCGGTGAGCAAGGAAGAAACAGGGAAAAGAAAACGACGGGGACCCGAGGTCTTTTGAACTTTCGCGTCCCAACCTATTTCACGGAGAAAAGAAAAAAAGAGAAGAAATTGGCTATTCATAGAACACGTGAAAGCTCACTACTAAAGAAAATGAAGAGCTCGGGTTAGTGAGAAAAAAGCGTGTTTATCTATATGAATTCTTCTCAGAATACGTATATATCAAAGTTGAAAAACAAAAGCAATAGCTCCCTCTCAAAGGGTCTCTGGTAAAAGTTCATGTCCTGTAACAAAGCAGAATAGAATTCCAGAGTCAAAATCTGTTCTACTTTTATACTCAGAAGTAGACACGTTTTTCAATCTTGTATTAATTCATTGGAAATGTTTGATGCCTAATTCTCGGACTATGTCTAGACTTTCTGATGAAAACTATACAAAAAAAGTATCCAGACAGTCAATCAGAAATTCAACGGTACATTTTTCAACGGAATGAATATTTCGATCCGTAGAAACCGAATGTCTAGACCAATAAACATGTACATTTAGTAAAGTCAGAGACAAGTAATCTGATGTGACAGTCGAGAAACATCACAACGTACCAAGAATTCAGATGGCACGGACTGAAAGTTCTGCATATACTAGATATATTTAGAAGCTTACATTATAATAAAGCAGCTCAGTTTTGAAGGAAGACATGAAATACGGCATGAAAAAAGACGAGATGTGCCGTTCAAAAAGGCAAATCTTATCGAAGAGTCAAACCATGATCCTCGGAATTACAGTCAAAAAAAGTATGCAACTATTCGAAAATATTCCGCTCGATACATAAACTGCAGGCAGTTTGAAGCTATTCGTGAAAACCTTCAAGCTCATTTCATATTGTAGATTTTTAGATTTGTGAAAATTTACCTTTATGAATTGATACAAAGCTAAACTTTGCAGAAATAACCAAAAATTGGCGAATGGCCGAATGGTTTACAATGAAAAACTGGATTGTTGTTTTTTTGATTAGGATAAATATTGAGACTTGAGAAGTTGATAGTTGTGAGTTATCTAATTCCGAAAAATCACTATGCAAAATTTTAGTGAATTTATCTAGGCAAGTTTCGCATGTAGAAAGAAGATATGTTAGCACAATTTCCCACGATAGGTAAAGTACTGAAGAAACACAATAATTTTTCGACGAATTTCCATATATAAGTGAACTCATTTTCGGAATATATGTGAAACAATCCCAACTCTCCTATGATAGTTGTGAAGGGCCCTATGAAGAGTCGAGTTGATAAAATACAGCAATGAATTTGAACTGGAAGTATTATTCCTATGAGAAACAGTGTGGATGATCCTGATGTGAATGATGAGATAATTCAATGAAAATTTAAATATAGAATATATGACAATCGAACTCATGCTATCTTCACCTCAATTCAAACCTCTGAATCGCTTCAAATGTTCTTCAAGCTCAAATATTTTTCTGGGTTACAAAATGAGAATCAACCCATCAGATCATCAAATTGTAGATATCTGATAATAGAATTAAAACAGATTCTGTGAGTTATATCACAGAAGGAGTGTAGCTGAAGAAGATACAAACTCATGCATTCGAAATTACGGAAACAAACTGCCACTTCAAAATTAGTCCCGCGAACGACACGTGTCTAGCATAGCAAATATCCACAAGAATAACACTAAACTCTATTACAGAAACTGAAAAAATACTCGAAAACAAGTCTAATCTACTCAATCTTCGATTCCTCGTGGGGTTTATCAAAATCTTGTTTTGGCAATAGAAGCTATTGCACTTTTATCCATAATCCAAGTACAATCATGAGGAGATGATTCATGAAGTAGCTTGAAATTGGTTCAGAAATGATATTAGATTTGTATATTTTTCGTTTATGAGAATTTCATCAAACAAAAAAGATCAAAACATATGACTCACTGAGTTGCCGGTGTCTTATTCGTGTTCCCAAAAAAGAACGGAGGTCTTGAAAATTTTTTGTTACACGCGACATAGATGAGAAAGAAGAGGAAAACGGAAGTGTGGCAGCGCTGAATTACTAAGAAAAAATGAGAGAAGGGAGGTCTTGAAAGTCTGAAAACAAGTGCTAAAATTGATAGAGAAAATGTGTTTTGGTGTTTTTCTCGAGAAAAGATTCACTTGAACCTAGAAGAAGATTAGTTTGACACTAACCAGTTGGAATTTGATTCCGGAAACGAAAAAAAAAATGAAACCCAAAGAAAGTAGAATCAAATGAGAAGAGACATGGAGATTACAATTTGCAGAAGTGAATGAGAGTGAGAGTGGGAAAAAACCTTCATGTCTCTTTTCTTTTTTTAGCCTCACATTCATTAGTCATAGTGCACAACTGCTTCTCTATCCCTCGTTTTTCCTGAGAGACTATATAAGCTTGACAATGGGAATATCTGAAAATAGACATGTGTCGAGAGCTCACATGTTTATACGTATGCATGGTGCATTATCAAAGCAAAGAAAAGCAAAAGAAGGAAGTTTTGTGGTGAACAGGCACAAGAAAGAGCTGAAAGAATTCTAATTCCCGTAACCTCATAACCAGAACGGTATATTTAAGAAAGTCATGAAAAGATTGGGATTGTCGTCACTTGGAGTAACAGGTAGTGTGTTGAGATAACTGAAACTATGAAAGTAATGCTGAGCAAGAGCAACTACGTGTTGAGATCAATTAACAGAGCAATAACCTAAAAAATTCCACTTTGAAGGGAACGTCCGATAATGCGAAATCCAAATCTTTGTCATCATAGTCTAGATTAGTAAATTAGAATTCTGGTTGCATGAAAATCCGACAATATTGCATGCCAGAAAGGTTAGATTGACTGTTTGATACTTGGAGAGTTTGATATCTCCAATTATTGGCAAACAAAAAGTTTGACATTGTAGACAAACCATTTTGAAAAGTGAGCATTGCAGAATCTATAATTCGATTTCTTGATATACAGTTGCTCATCTGATCTCAAAACATGTGGTAAACAGGAACTCAGGTTCTTGTCATTTCCAATGTCTAGACGTGAAAAGAAAAGGCAACTGACCCGTGTATACATCTTCAAAGTGTCTTGTAAAAGATGGGTCTCTACTTTATTATGCACGGGAAAACTTTTTGAGAAACGTTTGTCAATGAGAAAACACGCACACGCATCACTAACCGGAATATCATAGTAGAAAGATCCTCATCTCTCTTTTTTTTCGTAAATATGATCAGAAAGGACAAGATTAGTATATAGATGCATTCTTCGTTGTTATATCTCAAAGAAGCAGGTGATATCTAGATGTTTTCAAAAAAAAATTATGTCTATTTAGGGAATTTCGTGTTTTGAAGAGCAAGATGGAGTTTCAAGAAGCTTATTTCAAATCCGATTTTATTTATTTTGATAATGTTACTTATGGATACGTAGTAGTAAGCAAGAGGATATAAGGATAAATAAGATAATCTTAGGATTCTGGTCTGATACTGGCTTCGAAGCATTTTTTTTTAGAAAAACAAGGAAAAATCTCGAAACTGGCTATAGAAAATAAAAACAGTTATGGATTGGAAAATACATGTATCAATAATCGTTGGGGGATGAAATTTCACAGTGTTCTTCATAAGTATTGAATCTAGAATCAGGTTCAGAAGAAAATAGGCATTTCCGTTTCTACCGGAAGTCAAAAACAAGACCTCAGGGCTACTGTAGTAATCAAATCTTCTGCAGGAAAAAGTTTTCGCGGGTATGATCTAGTATTTGATGCTTTTTGCATGGAGCTCGGAGCATTTCCTGTTATTTTTCTATTGTATGTACAAACACTGTCCCTTCTTTCACATCATAAACACACAAGCGGAGAAAAAAACAGTGATGGTGTTGGACTGTCCGAAAAATCAATACAACCATTGCTGGATCTCGTCATAAATATGAGAAAAAACGGTCGAATAGAGAAAGTAGGGAAAAACGAGAACCGGGGGCAAACAAAAACGACGCAAAAACCGCGCACACACTATTTTTAGTGAGTCTGAGCGGTCTCTCGCACCGTCGTCGGGAAATGATGTAGAAAAAAGGAAAATAACTCTTCCGAGTGAAAAGCAAATTTAAAAAGAAAACACCTGGCTTCTTCTCGCTTCTCTTGGCGCGAAATGAATGAAACCTCCATCATCAAAACACTTGTTAACAAGTCGATTCTAGTTCCTATTTCTATTCTTTACCACCAACTGATTTGAGTCTCCCCCCTGTTCTTATCAATAAAGGTTATAATAAAGAGAAAGATAGAGAAGAAATTGTTGCGTAGATGTGTGTATATGTGTATGGGTATCTATGAATAGATTGTGAATGGCAAAAACACGAGCACTCACGATGACACCACACACCCCATTGATGCACATGGAAGGAGAAATGAAACACAAAGATACGTACATATGTAGTAGAGGGATCTGCTTTGTGTTTTGGGTGTGAGACTGAGAAAAAGTGAGAAAAAGTAGTGAGCATGTGGTTTTTTTCCTGTCGTTGTCTCAAAATCGCTTCCTATCACATGCCATATCGGCTTTGTTTTCCTAACACCGGCCGAAAAAATTAAGACCGGCCGAAATATCACCGGCCGAAAATAACACCGGCCCACGAAAATTTTGGGAACCTCAAAAATTATCACCGGCCGAAATAAGACCGGCCGAAAATAAAGCCGGCCGAAGAGAGAAGACATTTATCACCGGCCGAGCTCGAAAATAAGACCGGCCCAAATCTGTAAAAGAATCGGCCAAAAATTGTAGTTTTTTTTTTTGAATGTTTTGATTTTTTGCTCCAAATGGGCCATTTGCTTTCTAAGCCTGTTCTAATAGGGGTGTTTCACGCTTCGAAGGGTGGATTACTTGGCCCACTATCAAAACAGGCTTAGGAAACGCAACGTAAAAGCTTTCAGAGCAGAAAACCAAATCATTAATCCTGGAAATTTGGGATTCCGGGTGTTAATTTTCCAATTTTTGGATGGTCATCTCATAGATTTGGGCCGGTCATATTTCCGTGTTCGGCCGGTGATAAGGGTCATTGCTCCTTGGCCGGCTTTAATTTCGGCCGGTCTTATTCCGGCCGGTGATAATTTTCGGGGGTCCCAAAAATGTCGTGGGCCGGTGTTATTTTCGGCCGGTGATATTTCGGCCGGTCTTAATTTTTTCGGCCGGTGTTAGGAAAACCAAGCCGCCATATCATATCGAAAGTAAAAATACCCTTCTTTTTTTTTCATAATGAGGTACTTTTACTTCTCGGAAGAGTACTCGTATTTCTAAAGAAGAGTTTTGTGTTCATCATAACAAACAACGTAGACTAGACTGTTTTCAGAAAGAGGTTGTTTTGAAAGAAAAACAACAGTGAACAGACATCCGACTCATTTTTGAATCAGTCATATCATACGACCGCGCCCCAGAACATTAAAAGCAGACAGAAATAATTTAGTTTAATGGTTTCGAGTTACTACTGGTTATGTCTAGCCTCTTCGATCAGAAACCTATTACTTCGGTTTCTAATGGTTGAAGGGGACCGGAAGATCAGACAGCTAATCGAGAAAAAAAACAGTAAAACTTCAAAAAATGAACAAAAAAAAAGATCTTCGAGTTCACAATCTCTGTGCATTTTACTCGAAACTTTTGGAAGTGCAAATCGTAAAGATAAATGAGTACTTCAAAAATCGTTTCAGTTTGAATGAATCTACTTCACTATGTTGAACTAACTCGTTTCTAAAAAACAAATTTCAAAATAGGTGACGAGAAAAAGAAGATAGAAAAAAGTTGAAACTTATCCCAGACTCTAAGCATGTTTTCGGAAGGAGGATGAAAAGAAAAGGAGATGCATGGAAAAAGGGGTCATGAGGTATGAGGGTGGCAATGGATGTTGCCTAATGTTTAGTCACAACTTTCCAAATAAAGTAAGATCAAGAGGAATTTAGAGGCGGGACCCTAGTATTTATTCATTCAGTCCTCCCTCTCATCTCTCTGGAGCTTCTTCCACAAACTTGGTCCATCAACTTTCTATTTTCAGCATTCCGTGAATGACTAGTAAGCAAAATAGTATGAAGAATGGGAGGGATATAGGAGAAGACACCCCGGACAGGGCCCCCAGAATGGAAAGCTTTGAGAAGAAGCGGATTGACGAGAAGGGGAGGAGTAGAAGATGATCGAGGCTCTTCACAAAGTTATTTGTACATACGAAAGATGGTTGGCACCTAGAAACAACAAGAATCTAGAAATAGAACTCCTTGTTTTTCTATCACATATTCAGAACTTTTTTTTCAGAGAGCTAAGCTCACCTCAAGGAGTGAATCGGGAACACGCATATAACACGGAAGGAATGAACACGGAACTCGGCGGAAATTGGTCTAGCAGCTTCAAATGATGATCTTTGCATTAGAACTCGAGCATGACGCAAAGATGGTATCTATCTGTTTTAGAAATTCAGAATGTCTAAAATCTAAATTTAAAAACCGAACCAAAATCTAGCGTTTCAACTGAGACGAGGAAAATCGCCAAGTGAAAACAAACAGAAGACGATTTCATTTTCTCATATATTTTCTCATCTTTTTTTAGAATTTGAAAAAAAAACAATAAGAAGAATAATGAAACAAGAAAATGAATTATTGGAAGGAATGGTAGACAGACGACGTTCATCGTCTTTTACTAAAAAGTTTGTTGTTCTAAACACTAATGAAAGCAATGATGAAATGACAATGAAAAACAGAAAAAGAAAAAAAAAGAAAGAAAAAGAGGAGAATGTAACTATTTTCAAGCCTCTGCTTTTTTCTTCCGTCTTTTTTCTTCTTCTTCTTCTATTCTCATGATGTACCCTCTTTTCCCCGATAGACACCGACAAACAACATCGTCAGGTTTTCCAGGCTTCTATTTTCGACACATCCGGAAATAACCTCTTCTATCTATCTTCCCCAAGCATTTTATTTTGAGATGTGTGGGGGTTGGACATCTATGGCTGGAAATACATCCTAATCTTCAAACTCTTGATGCAAGAGAGCAGAGTATTACGTAAATAGAGTACATTTTGAAAGTGTAACCTATGCGATTTCTTCAAAAAATGTAGTAGAAAATTGCATACAATTTTTGATTTTATCAGAGCAAACTGGTCTAAAAATAATAATGGTTTCAGTAGTCTTTCATCATTTTGTAGCTCACACTACTAATCGTAAACCACTACGCAAGAATTTATTTTTGAAACATGACTCAGAAAGAAAAGGGTATGAAAACTTGTTTTTGCACTTCATTTATATGAAGATCGTGAAGCAGTATCTGGTGAAGCTGATCTCAAAAAAAAGATCTCAATGCCCATCAGATTAGCTACTTGAAATCAATGAAAATATTTTATGACAGCCGAAACTGATTGAAATTGGGGAACAGTTAAAAACTAATCCAATCTGTGGGTCCACAAAAACACATGGATAACTGTTACAAAATAAGAAATTCGCGAACGGAAATACTTTTTTTACAAAAAAGGGTGTTTCTTGATTTACAATGATAATAAATATCAAACAATTTTCAGGTACGAAGAAAAGAACTTTGAATATCCATCCTGAGACGAAGGAACAATTGGTTTCATGAACAATTTCGAATCCTTTTAAGGTGTATTCTAAGATCGGAACTAGGATTTGTGAAATGATTGACACTTTTCAATATACTTCCTTTTCCTTTTGGCTCGAGTTGGAAAAAGTTCAAGATTTTTCATAGCCGAAAAGCTTAAGCTGTTTGGACTGATAAACATATACAGATCGCCTTGACAGATTATGTAGTATTTTTCTGCACTTGATGATTTTTATTATGTTGATTTTTGAACAACAAGAAACCATTATCTTATGGATACTGAAGTTTTTCAATGAATATTGAGAAATTGATAAGTGTGAAAAGAGAGTAAACGTCAACGATTCATCGTTACCAGTTTTCTCTTTAGTCAGTTTTGAGAATGAATTTTTTCTATTCACAGTATTTTTTATTGTGGAAAGTGTTGATAAAGATTTTTGAAAGAAATGTAAATCAAAAATGGAAACACATACATTATTACAGATTCACAGTAGTGACATTCTCACAGCAATTTTTATTATATTTTTCCTAATTTCAAGATGATATAGATATGATAAAATTGCCCAGGATACATGACAACAGTAACTCACCTGAAGTTGTGATTGTAACAGGGCGAGCTTTTCCGGTTCCAAACTGGCTTGTGCTAGAAGACTTTCTGTGGCAGGCGGAAATCCAGGAACACTTGGCCCCGCCCCGCCAAGGCTCCCCGTAGAGGAGCTGGCTTCTTCCATGGGCCTGAAAATCAGGAAATCAATATCAGACCAGTTTCAGTTGAATTTCATTTTTTGGTTTGTAAAAGATGTTCTCATGACGATACATTTTTCAAAATTCGTGTTGGAGAATTGAAGGAAGAGATTGAGACAAAAATAGGCCCATTGGAAACATGATAGGTGTGAAAGTGGACACTGAGATAGGTCGGAGATGTGTAAAAAAAAGAGACAAAGCCGGTTCAATGAAGATAGATTTGATAACAGCTGATAAGATCTGTCCCACAGTTTGATATAGTTTTTTTCGATTGGAAAACGTGGAAATCAACACAGTAGAATTCAAAATCGTCACAGAATGTGAACAAAGAAAGTATGCTCAAAGAATAATTATAGTATAAACAAAAAACGTTTTCAAATAAGCTTCGCATCTTGAAGCCAAACAAAACAATTCGATAATAAACAAACATTTACAGAAGTTATGCTTTTTTTTTCAAAATAACATTTGACACGTTCCAAATAGATTATAATTTAGTCACTAACCTACAGCAAGTAGTTTTAAATGAGTGATGTTGTTAAAGCAGGTTCACGAAACAATGCTGGTCCGAGATGAAAAGACCACCCGCAAAATAGTTTAAAAATGAAAAGACCTGGCAGGCGGCAAAAAGCGTCAGGGCAAAGCAACAGATTTTGGGGAAGAGCTCAAGGGTTTTTCTTCAATGTGTTGCTTTCTGCCTCATCAACCTCTCTCACTTCCGAATGAAAGTTGAGACATGTATCAAAAAGTGTATTACTTGGAGGAGCAAGTCGGTAACGGATACTGACAACCATGGTTACATTTTGGCTGAACAAAAATTGGAAGTTCAGGTAAAACTTCTGAACTCATAGTGACCGACCGATGATATCGAGCAAATTTCAATTTCAATTTCAATTTTTATTGCCGAAGGGCTAAATACCACTTATACAAACAAGGGAGGAGAAAACAAAATTATCAAAAGTTGGTAGAATTTAGGGTGAGAAATTTATTTAGATCCAATAACTTGATATTTTCTCGAAAGCACCGGGCAAAGGTACATGTTCGGCCGAAAATGACTCGAAATATACCTAAATTAAAAAAATCAATATCAATGTATTGATACAGGAACAAATAAACTTTCTGGAATGTTACTTTCTACACTTGTTTTTGGTGGTTCTCAAAATATTCATGAAAAGAATAGACTGTCTGTTGTATATCACAAAACCTGCGTGAAGGAAACGTAAGAGAATGATTAGCAGAAATGGATGTGTAAGTTTACGAAAAGAGAATTCGAATAAATATCATGGTAATTCGGATCGAGCTTTAAATTTCCGAACTACTGTTTTTTCATCAATCATAACGTGAACTGACCAAAAGACTCGATTGTTTATATCTATTTTCCGTTTTCCAATACTTTGAAGGTATCTTATTTCACTCATTTCTAAAATGCGGAGGAGTAGGACTTACTCACATCCAAACGAACGCAAAGAAAGGGTTTAGGCCAAAATGGTCATTATTAATTCATTGTAGAAATATGGAAAGTATTTTAGCTGAGAAGTAGGTAACTCAAAAAAAGGAAAAAGGAAAAAGAAAAAATCGGAGACTCTTGGTCCACTGAAGAAAAATGAGACAAGAAAACGCAACAAGAAAGGAGCCGAGAAAAGGAAACTAGAAAGAAACTTTTGATGCAGAAAGTCCGAGCATTATGTTAGCTATTCAATTACAAAAAGAGGAAAAGAAATCGTCAAAAAAATTTAAAAAACAAAGACCAAATTCAATGAGAATAATTATTTTTCTATAAGAAAGCGGATTTGCAGAACGTCTCATCCTGATCACAGTAAAATGTTTTCAGACCTACTGGAATGTTTCATCTAAACGCATCAAACTATTTTTATCCCTTATATTTGTCACGCAGACCGAGAATTTCATTAAACCCGTGAATGAGCCTCTTAGACGTTTATGGGATTTCACCAAGAAAGAAGAGCGAGAAGGAAAAGTAAACGATTAATGTGCCCATTAAATTGGAATGAAGAATAACATAAAATTACCGCTCCTTATGGTCAAAGGTAATTAAATCACAATTAACAGATGATAACCATCGCATCACTTTCAATAATGAAGCCAAGTTAGAATGAAAAGAGTGTCACGAGAGATAGAGATAAAAATAGCACATCTCAAGAGAGAGACGCAGTGTTGGACAGACCGTTGTAGGGACAGAGAGATTTTCTCTGAGAGAGAAAATGAGAGAGTATAGTGTAGAAAGGATGGACATACGGCCTCACTCACACAAACACTCACAACTACTCACTAGGCCGAGAAAAGAGAAAGGCCAAGAGAGCTTACAGGGAACTGATACGCAGAGATAAAAACAGAGCGGGACGTACAACATACAAATAGACGGGAAGATGAGGCACCCGCAACCAACAATCCAGACTCTAAAAACCGAAAAAACCACAAAAACATCACCTAAAACGAGATTCCGAGGCAGAAATTGTGAAAATTCACAAATATTAGGTCAGGTGACCATTTACGGAACTCACTATCTGCAGTTTCTCTTCAGGACGGAGGGTATTTGATTCTAAAAATAGAAAATGACAGTATCAATTGAGAGAAGTAGAATTCCTCGGCAGTTTCTGCAGAAAACGGCAGAGAATTTCTAGTAATAGTCATAGATACTTTCAGTCCACACTATATTCAGAAAAACTGGAACATATCCGAAGTCATAATGAAGTTTTCCCAGTCATATATCAGAAAAATTTTTAAGAAGTTTGCATATCAGCTGTTCGCCTAAAATATTTCCACAAATAAGACATATAGATAACAGAACGAAGGAAAAAGCAAACAAAACAAACACGAATCTACGTCACCCGACAATGATCGCAACCTTTTTACTGTCTTCTCCTTTTTCGCCTTATCCTGATAGTCGCTATCATCATGTTTTATGGAGGTGCAACATGTTGCGAACGACCTCAAGGAAACTCGAGAAAAACTTATCGATACGCGGTTCTATCATTCCTATACACGTTCCTATGATTGTTATGTGTACGTTCCGTTTTTTTCCTTTTATCGTTCCGTTTTGTCGGTGGTGCAAGCGTGACGATTGTATCGATACATCACGGGGTTTTCCTATTGTGGCGGGAAAACGGAAAACAGTAAAAGATAGGAAAGGAAAAAAGGATGAAAAAAAAAGCAAATTCTGAAAACACCGTGATGACAATGATGACGACATATGTTGCCAAATTGAAGAAATGGATAGATGAGAATTGAATGAGATATGGTGTCAAATAGTTTCCGATTGGAAATGGCAATTTCTTGATAAATTGATGGTCATTCGAGCGAGAAACGAAACAGCCACATTCCATTATAAAATTTACACAGGATTCTACAGTAATTGAAAGTTGAATGCGACAGGAACTTTCTTAACACCTAGATTCAAAAATCATATGAATCTTGAAGTTTCAGAAGCATTGTCTTATCGAAAAGTTTGTGGTTATTATTTCCGCAGTAAATAAAGTTATATCCGTATGATCACTAGCATAATCCAGTCGATCATTTGTTATCATACATTTTCTGTTAAAAGAAAATGTAGCTAATCTTATTTTCCTTTTTCCAAGTACTCTTCTCAAAAAGTGGTAGCTTAGAGGACATATGATACGAGTACACTAATCCAATCCTCCGTTTGCCAAAAATTTTGTGGGCGGAAACGGATTAACACATATTTCTTCATTATAACTAACATATACACAATTCTAGAGTGAAATATATTTAGAATCAGAAGTTCATAGTTCAGTTAAAGTGTGACTCTAATTAGGAATTGTGTTTTGTTTTGAGCACTCATCCAGATTAGGACGAAATAAGAACTACTGAAACACGTCTCACTTGATGAATTTCAAAATCAAAATTAAAATTTTTGCGATAGCCCATAGAAAACTAGATAATTTTTCCGGAGCCTCAAGCTGAACAACATAATTCTGAAACAGTAGCTAAGAAAAATTTGACAAGCGAAAAAACTAGGTTACCAAGAATACATAACAAATGATATCCAACATTTGATGATTCAAGGTGATAAAACCCAAAGAAAGTGTTTTTTTTTTGAAAACTGAGCTTGTTAGTTTATTTCTCCCTTTTATACTTTCGGAACTTTGTCGGCACTTGTCAAAAGGTACGTAAGTGCATTACTCAAAAGTGATGAGTACGAAGAACATCTGTGCAAATAATCTTTAGAACCTAGGTCATTTGACAGGTGTTTTCTTGCTCATGGAGAATTGAACACAGTACATACTTTTCAAATTTCAAATTCAAATTTTCAATTCTATTAGTTTCCGGGACATTGCAGAGATCAGAAAAGTTAACTAATTGTCCTAGTACACCCACTAGACATAATGAGTTGAACAGGCAGCTGGTTCAGTGTCCGAAGACTGATCTCTGTTTTGAAAAAGTTTTTAAAACACTCCAGCGCAGAGATCGATAGTGCATTGCAGTTTTTCTTTGTTGCGAAAAAGGGGACAAGAGCGTTTTCTGACCGGAAACTTATGTATGCACCTTCAAACTACAAAGGAACTTTTGGAAATCTTGACGAGGGACACACTTCATCTTCTTTTTTTTCCAACTTTTTGTAAGGGATGTTTAGTTTTTTTGAAATACACTCACCGTATATCCGCATTTCTTGTAGAAGGATGAATAAGGAATGCATATTCGTCAATAGTAAAAGGCAAAAGTGACTTGAGAAACTCTCCATCGTTTGTTTCGTTGCCATGGCGTTGTCCAATTCCGATCTGAAAAAGACATTGTGGAGTGAGGAATGGGTCGGCCGGAATAAAGATTTATTAGCATGGAATGCCATGAGAAATAAGGAAAAATAAGAATCTAGAGAGAACTGGACAAAAATTGTGTATTGATCGTGTTTAGTATGATGTGTACGGGTACCTAAAATTACCCCAATAAGAAATGCTAGAATCGAGGAGATATGGAAAAATAGAATTCCTGCATGATGAAGAAAGGCCTTCTGATAGAAGAATGATGATTCAATAAGAAAGGTTTCACATTATATCAAATTATGAATGCTCTATAACAGAGCTGTGCGGAAGTAAAAGATTTCCAGGAATTCCGGTTAACGTAAGTCGGAAACCGGAGATCCGTAGTCAAAATTCCAAAATCTGGAGTTCCAATTTGGCCTAACAGCAGTAATTTTGCGAAAAGTGTAGTTTCTTACTATAATTTGACATAGAATGTGCAAAACCAAAGCCGGTTGTGAATTTTTTCTTAATCAATAACTTTTGACTTCCGTCTCAATTTTGTCTTCCAAAACGGAAGCCAGTAGTCGGAAATAAATTCTTCGAAAACCGACATTAAAAATCTGGAAGTCGAAATTTTACGCAGCTTTGCTCTATAGTATTCTGTCAGTCTCCTGACGACAAAAACATACATCAATCGAGTTTTTGAATGAAACGGAGAACTCCAAATGAGACTTGTAATAAAATTGGAAAATACAGGTTTAGCGAAAACTTCAGGTTCCGAATAGCTGCTTGATAAAAACGTACTTATTTTCAAGGTTACCAAGTTTCACGCAGCCATGCTTTAATTTTTGTAAAAAAAAAGTGACTCCAAGTTTAGATATTCAGCTTTATTGAAAACGAAAGTTTTTAGTCTCCAGAAGATATGAGTTTGGTTCAATTTTCAGATTCAATTTCAACTGAGTAGCTGAAAAATTCGTCACAATGGAATAAAGCCATATCCTCATTGTGTCTTGAAAGGCGAGTGAAGAAAAGGAATGCGAAATGTATGAGAAGTTCTCATGACGGCAGCCTACTTTTTTCTAAAAGTGCGGAGTAGTTTCCTACTCTTCTCGTGCATTCTAACTCGAAAAGAACGGGAAAGGATGAATATTCATGAAGATATTCGCTTCTCTCATTGAACGGCTGTCTCAACTGATTTGAACAGCTCAATCATGCGATAGAACACTTTTGAGCATTAATAAGTGCATCAGAGCATGAAGTCAGAATAAAATAGAAACAAAAAAGCTAGCAAGCCGACATTCTATCCGGAAACGACAAATGACGAGCTGTTCGCCATGGTGCTGTCTTCATTCTTTTTTGTTGGGAGAGTAGTAGAAACGGAAGAATACGGAGATGAAACGAGAAAGAAGATGTTACGTGTTTTTATTCCGATTGAAAAGACAAGGCGACAATTTGAATGGGAACGAAAGAAGTGAAAGAGGAATTGACTTACGTAGCACTTATCCATGAATCAAGAACAGGAACATTCTTTTTTTTTGTGGAGCTCTTTTGAAAAGAGCTTTTTATCCGCTTCATGTTTCATGACCACGCCGAACACAACTAGTGACGTAAACATGTTTCAAAAAAACACGATGGCTTTGATAGGAAATTTGACTAAAGGATTGATCAATTGTTTATAAAATTTGTGTACAAAGCTGAATATAGTTTTGTGAAAAATAGATAGTGTGTATTATGACGAAAAAAAAAGTTCTTGAAAATAAGTTTCACTTCAATGGAAGAGATTGAATATCGAATTCATAAAAAAGTTTACTTATGAGTTTTAACACAATTCAATCTCTTCACTCACACACATCTGTTTCTGCTACAAAAGTGTTCTAAATCAATTAAAAAAAAAAATCAATTAATGTAAAAATTTGCAACCTGTACAATACCATATCTCTAAAGTATGAATAACGTATAGAGCAGGAAAGTAAAGAGCTCTTTCAGCCGGGATGTAAACGAAGCTTTGCTTCTCAGTAACCAAATCCTTGAAATCTTGGGCTTTCTCACCAGAGACTCAACGGATGAGATCTTGGTGTTGGAAACTTGGCAAATGGAGGAATGGGCAATGCTAATTACATTGATTGCTTTTTGCTTCCTGCGTAGATGAGAAATCAATTAATAACATTACAGTTTTCCTAACGGGATTGAATCAAATGAATTTTCACTTTTTCATCAACTTGTATCTTTTTTTGGATAATTTCAATGATTATAGTTGAAGCCAAGATGTATTTAAAAGCGGGTTTTATTCACTGAAAACTGTGGTGGATTACACTGATTACTGATCAACATTTATTGATAGCTTCAAGAAATATTCTTTCAACAACCCGCCTCTAAAGTTTGAAGTATTAGTACAAAAACAAATTAGAAACACTATCTACGGCAAAATTCACACATAAAAATGAATGAATCACATTATTATTGATAAAGCTTCAAGAATTTCGTGAGAGATCAACATAGGGAAGTATTGAATTTAAAAGAATCCGCCAGACATGCCAATGTAATAAAACCAGTAAAAAATGTTGAATGCCGTGAAAAGAAGTGGGAAGAGTTTGGCGGAGATCTGTAATTGCCTCAAGTTAGTACTATCGTTTTTTTGTGAGCAAGAATTAGACCTCGTCAATTTTTTCTCCGTTTACAAAGATCGGACTTTCCATCTGTAGTAAAAGTTTTTGACGTTTTTCTTCACTTTTCCTCCGTCGAACATTCCCATTCCCATCGTTTATTTGAATGGTGTGAGTGGCATCTGGATAAAATTTGGCTCAGTTCTGATGAAGATCCCTCAAAACTAACCAGAATTGGTTTCTGTAATTTGTGGTCTCTGCCCTGATAACCTTGATAGCCACTGCTGTTCTGAATCACTTCTCATCATCAGTTGTTCTTTACACCTGTAATGAAAAATATCATTGGTAATATGTGGAAGTCCCTTTTCCTACCGATTATGCCTTCTTCTCTTTGCCTCCAATTTGTCAGCAAAGCCAACCACAGCAAGCTGTAAGAAATTCATGAAAATTCAAGGTTTTGAAGATATAATTATTGTCTGAAATGTGTGTCCCGAGACACAAAAAAATAGGAGACAATTGCTACCTCGACAAGAGACAAGAAGATGAAGCCGACGCATCCGAACATCCAAATGTCAAGTGCTTTGACATAACTGACACGCGGAAGATTTTTTACAATGTTACCAAATTGGAAAGTGAGAGCCATCAAAGATGATACACCAAGGGTGATTCGAGCAGGTAAAGCCTGAAACAGGATCAGTAGGATAACAATTGAATGAGAGTTTATTGGAGTTTCTATTGTAGTCTTGGAGTTTTTTGGAATTTATTGGAGTTTTATTCCAAACCAATCTACTCAACGATGTTCCGCGAAAAGTTTCAGTAACCAGTTTTCAATACAATTTGTTTTACAAAACCATTCTTTCATGTACTTACCTTTGTATCGATCCAGAAAGCGATCCATGAAATGAAAACTGATAAATATGTCGGCATGTACGCCTTCAACGAAAATGAAATTTACATTTTTCACTCCTACCCATTTATACCTGCAGAACATAATAACCGTATAGCCTCCGGAATGTGAACTGAACTTCCAATTGATCCCATAGCCCAGCTGTGTAAACTAATGTTGCATTCATATGTCTGAATTCCAAAGATGTTCATAATAACTTCGAAATAATTACGTACTTGATATCCACTAGCTCAAAATCTGGTAAATTTTTAGAATCCGGATCTGGTATAGTGACTGCATCCCAATCCCTCCACACTATTCTCACTTCTGCTGTGTTGTATGAGTAGCTCTGGAAAAGAATAGAGAAAACAAAATGAAATAAATCACTTTTCTTGTTTAGTTTTCAAATTCATTTCAGCGTGTTTTGGTTCTATGTATTCATCACAACTGTCAATTCCACTGCATCCTCTTTTTCATACATCATTCATTCTCACCTCGAAGACAAGATTGCACGATTGCCTGTCCATAGGGAAGTAGGTCAAATCTAGTTTGCAGGGACCAATAAGAGAAACACGGAAATTGAGCCAAACGGTGCCATTTGGAAAAATAAGGAGAAGAATGTTTTGTGACGGTGATGCATGAATTTCAACCTGAAACTTTTTTATTCGTGACGATCATCTTTGAAATTTTGATATTTGAATGTATTCATTCCCAATTTTCAGGTTTTAGTGGAATGAATATTTCACAAGTCCTCTCTTCTTTTTCATTCTGAAAACCAATTTCCAAACGACGTATGTTCAATTTGGTGGTGCGTATTTCCAAAAGTCCAAGCACACGCACACGCATACCCATATATACATACATACGTACATGGTCCTAATAAAATTGAGAGAATTGGTTGGACCCACAAGACCCCTCCGACACTCACTTTTTTGCTATTCACGAAGCACACGTTCGGCGACCACATGGTCGGTAGTTTGTGAGAAGCCAGTGAAATATTTTTGAGACAATAGTTACGATCGGAAAAATCGAGGCGAGGGTCACGCCAGATTTGGGAGAACCAGACATCGGCTTTGAAACTGGAGGAGAATTCACTTATTTCCGTGATAGATTGAACAGTCAATTCAACAATGACCTGAAATGCAAAAAATGGAAAATGAACGTGTAAGCAAATCCATGGAATATTTTCTTGATGCGGAACGCGCTAAGCATCAATTTCTTCAAAGACGTAATATATTAGGCAAGATATTTCCATTTTGGAATTATTTTCAGAGAACACAAACTATAAGTTCTGTTCAACACAAATCTGATTTCAAGGTTTCAAAACCAGAAACTTCAGAACTTTGAGAATAGAAAACTCGTTCTTCTGGTCTAGAAATTTTCCAAATGTTTTTGAACATTTCTTTCTCTGAAAAGCAATGTTTTGAACAATGTGGATTTTTAAATTTCCTTCTGATGCCTTTGCAACATTCCATTTCAAACATTCTTGTTATTATTTCTTCTTCCATATACACATAGAATCAAAAATTTGGAATAGTAGTTTACCTCTGTAGAGTTTGCACTTGGGAGATTATTTTTATCATATGAGTCGTCGAAGAGTTCCTGAAAAATTCATTTTGTTCACTGGTCTTCTTTTTTCGTTTCCTGGCTTCCCTCAAAATTTTTGACCTCTCCAAAACATTAATGTTCATTCAAATCTTCTTTTCACAGGTTTTGCATGTTTAGCTTCTATTTCCAGAATGACCAATCCTTCCCTCATAGTTTGGACCCCTCAGGCACTGGATTAACGGGTACTTGGGTATGGGAGAATAAGAAAAAAAGAAGAGTCCACACTTTGGTCGTAACTAACTTTCACTATCTTGCACACGTCTTCCAGTTATTATTGACTATTGTTCAAAGATGGAGACGTATAACAAAGGGGAAGAAAGAGTTGGTTTCGAAGAATTACGCCATGAATCATAAACTGGGTTATAGCAGCAGTCTCATTAAGAATTACATTTTGAAGTGTGAACTAATTCAGACATCACTTCAACAGTTTCTTCGATGAATGTTTCATGGGGATTGGATACTTTATAACGTCACGCTATGATTTTTGGTCTTTTTTGAAGAATACCTAATTGATCGATGTATTTACCGAATCCATTTCAATGGGCTAGGTGAATGAATAATTGATAATTCCAATTGAAAAGCCAAGGGATCTAATGCCACGTTACGCTTCGTATATGGTAGAATGTCTGTGAACGGGAATGAGTAAACAATTCTCAATAGATCCGTTTTTCGTGAATTCTCTGCAAACGTTCCGAAATCCCTTGAAATAAATTCTCTTCCCATACGAAATTCCCTTTTTCACACTTTTGCCAGATAAGTTTGTTGAAAGATGCACAAATAGAGCGGATGAGCGGTCGAAAAAAAGCAAACGAGGAAAGAAGCTTTTCACCCAAAAAATTGAAGAAGTGTAGAGGAAATAAAACGCAATAAAGTGAAACTGAGGCAGTTTGTCTGATTATATGTGCTTCTTTTTTTTATTTCTCATTTGGGATTTTGTGAAATGAAAAAAGCAAAAGATGTGTTCCATAAATGAGTCATTGGTAGAAAAAGATCTGCTTGGATACAAGTAAAAAAAACGAATGAATGAAACATGAAAATTGAAGTTGGGGACTGAAAAAAAACTAGTTTCCAGCTTAGAAAAGTTATTTGTTAGTAGGAATTCCCATTGTAAAACCAAATATAGAACTGAAAATCAGTGTGCGGAGTCTGTTTCCGGCAGTCTGTATGAACTAACTTTTTTGGTGATATCTACAATAAAGTTGTACTAGATTCGAAAACTTCATTCATTGTTCTAACTGATTCAATTCCATTCCCTTAAAAAATAATTGAAACAGAAGTTTTTCCACTACACTTCCTTATTGTCGTTGAACTTTTGTCTTTCATAATCCTTATTTCATGTTATCCACTTCTTTTCGAGTGTTTTTTTTATTTATCAAGCACATAGCCCCCTCGTTTCCATTCTTCCCCTACCCACATATTTTGCAGCATCTTTAACGGTCCATTGATTCGGTTTTTGTTATTTAAGGTCATGAAACAAGAAAAACTATCAAATCTTCGCATGAAAGTGACACTGACCGACATTTTCTTCTCCGTTGTTTTTTTTCCAATTTAGGCCGTTTTGTATGTTAAACGAGAATTCAATTAAAACGAAACACACACTGGGCAATTGTGACAGAAGACTGAATCTGGACAAGAATTCGGACAGCCTCAACATTAATCAGTTGCAAAACGGAAACAAAAACAGCTCCATGCGGCTGGTTCTCAAAATTCGATTAACATTTAGAATCTGTTGTGACAACTAACGGGATGTACTACATACGCCTTTCTTGGTCTATTTCATTCTTTCCTTTTTTACCCCTCCTCTTGAAAAATGATCATTATCACGCCTCATTGGGCGTGCATAATAAATATGAATGAATGATTCCAGGCAATGTCTGCGTGGTGCTTGCTAAAAGGGTTTTTGTGAGTAAAGAGTAGTCAGAAGAGCATAAAAATCATATTTCTGGGTCCCCAGCAGTTGTAAAAAATGAGCTAGAATGAGGAAACAGGGTTTTGGGCTCAAAAGTACACTTTGCTCATGTTGCTCTTTACTCACTTCAACTCACGGAAAGAGAATAGATCGGGATATGTTGCAACATATTTGCTTCCGGTGATGTCAACGATAGATCATTATTCTCCTTTTTCTAGGTTACATTCACGTACGTATCTTTGCCCACAGAAACATATGGAGGTGAAAAAGAGAGGAAGCTGCTTTATCCATAACCCCAACCCAATTTCGGAGCAGGATCTGCGTGTAAACTGGTTCACCGACACGCTTTTCGCAGATATTATAATGGGTTTCCCTCAACATCACTGAAGAATAGGAAGAAAAGAAGACGATGAAGACAAGAAAATAAAAAAAGGAAGAAAGAATACGAGACAATAGGTAAAAAAGATACATGTATCTTTTTAGATGTTTACATTTTATTCCTGAGTACTGGGTTCCTTAATCTAGTTCTCAGAATAGACGACTAGATTGACATACAAGACATTTTGCACACTCTGAACCCCCAAACTTTCAAGTCAAAAATTTTAGGCCAATAAGAAGAACGGTGAAGTCTTCGAATATCAGAACGGAGTCGTTCTTCCGAAAACAGAAAGCATTGAAAGGGATTATAGAGAAGTCAAGAGTAAATGATGAATGCTCATTCTTAAAAGGAAAAAAAAGTTCTCGAAGATTGATAGAAGGCTTCAAACATCGTACGTCCCGTCAAAATACACACCTAACCTAGTCGACATCTTCTCAAATTCAATTTTCTTGGAACTATATCAAATGAAGGAAGACGTTCGAAAAAACTGACCTGTAACAAGTTTTTCCTCAAAGTTTCGTTGATTGCTGTACACGGTTCATCCAGATGTTCTTTTCGATATTTCTTTCGTTTTCCGCCTTCTCTCCTTTTCTCATGTTGGACTGGTGGAACATTTGGGTGGGGAAAAGTTCGATCCGGCGGCATCTGACCCAGTTGGATGGAATGTTCCTGTTAAGATTTCAGATCAGGATAGGCACATAATCATAATTCTTCTCACCTGATTTGCTGCAATTTCCGCCAAACGATCAGTATCTCCAGATGAAAGTTCAGGTAACAATAGGACGATCCGAGCCAGATATGATATAATCATAACGCCGGTGAGCAACGGTCGTTGAGCACCAAACGATAGTGTTCGAAGGGACGGAATTGTGATAGTGGAAGTTGACTGTTGAACCAAAATATGGAGAAGAAGTAAAAAAAGAAGATGAAGAAGAAAATCAAATCCAAATGAAACTGAAATAAAGACACAAGTAGTGGAAGAAGCGGAAAATGGGAAAGAGAAGAGTGAAGGGGGTGGAGACAAAAGGAACAACACAAGAGACGAAAGGAAAGGGACCAGTGGTGCCGCATCGGAATGAGGTGTCACAGCCAGAACTGCATTGTGGGCGTGGTCACCGATGGGGGCTAGATGAGCCCCTCCTTTTCGTTTGCCTATCTAGGGATAGAAGTGGGGTATGGATGAAACGAAAAACGAGAAAAAAGAAGGCTTCTTAAACGACGATAAAATGGCATGGCCCCACCCCCTTACGTTTCCTATTTTCAGTGTCTGCATTCAATTTCTATCTTATTTTTCAGAGATATAAAAATTTGATATGAAGAAAAAAGGAAAGAGGAAAATTCATTCGGTTACGAACACAATGAAACTGAACCGATGCAAAATTCACAAGGCGGCAATAGGTGGAAAAAACTGAGTCAGGAAGGAAAATTGAATTTTGGCAGTTAGAGAAAGAGTTCAGTGTTCCAACTCTGGATCGAACTTAGCCTGTTCAGAAAACACTATAAACAGAAAAACTCAGACAAAAACACAACTCAAAAAATCGAGGATTGTTCACAATTCATCAATTAGAAGCGGTGTATAGGGTTTGTGTTTTGGTATTATTAGGTATTCATCCATGCTAGCAGAATGATGTCTAATTCTACAATAAATTGAAGTATCGAAAATTGTATTTCTGAAAAAAAATTTTCTTGATCTTGAAAACAATTAGTCATCTGTAAGAATCTCTATAACCTTTTCATATGGCAACTGTGTGGAGGGAGTCAGTCTTGAAAGTCGGAGCTCCCTGTTCCTACTCAATTTGTAAGAAAGCCCTTGTTTGGGCGAGAACAGTTATGAGAGAATTCTTTATTCACAGGAATCAACTTTTTAAAAGATGTTTTTCATCGTTTGGTTGGAAGTGCAAAACGCTTCTGGAGCTGTTTTTTGTAGTAAACAGAGATTCGAAAACAAAAAAGTTGCTGAGTAGCAAACAGAACACAACTACTGCCAAAAATTCATGAAGTGACTTGGGTTCGGAAGAACAAGAGGTTTTGCCAAAACATAAGATCATCTTTTCCCCCTTGGCTAACACAAAACTTGAAATCCATCTGTTTTGCGAGATATACTTGTGGGTTTTCAAGCAAGTGTCTATATGAAAATAAGAAACAAGAATGTGCCAAAAAAACCTCAAATAACCCATTGCTCCTCCGGGATTATTAGTATTTTTGCGACTTGTGGTTGGCACTGAAAAGTGTAAAGTTGCTCGTAAAATTTATTGCAGAGGATGCTGGGAGAAAAGGTCACAAGTTTTCCGCTTCCAATATTTCACGTCTTTTCCTTTCCTAATCTGTATAATTCTTCCAAGGGGGTAAGGTTGGAGTTTTCTATCAATTAGGCAAAGGTCACTATTTGCAACATGTTTTTCTTCAGCTATTCTCGCAATGCTCTTTGGAAGGTCATCAAGCAAAACACACTTCAATTTAAATGTTTTCTATTCGAAAAAAAATCACAAATAATTTCTTAAGTAATGAGTCGATTGGTATGTTCAATATTCATCGAACTACAGAAAAATTATCTAGTGCCAAAAATGTTAGTAGTCATACTGTTGACATCTCAGTACTCAACTCAAGCAACACCAACCAATGCATGAGATATTACGTAAAAATGATGAATAAATGTTCTTAGTCTGGACACATTAATTCATGATTGGGAATTGAGTGAAGGCCCAAGTAGAACCTCAAAAAGCGGTTCAAACGTCATTGTGACAGTTCCCCAAACTCAAAACCAAAAAAGACTAAAAAGCAGTTACACTCATTTTGAAAGTTCATGATGTGACTTACATTGACATCTCGTTTCTAAAACGTGGTTCTTTTCTCTATTCAGGTCGTAAAAACTAAATTTTGACATGACACTTTTGACATGTTTGAATCACGATTTCCATGGTGCCGTCAAATTGTAAGTTTGTTGTACGTTGTACTAATAACAAGTAATAGTCAAACTTGAATATAAAACGTTCTACAGAAACTTGTCCCACGTGTTCCTATTGCTATCAGAAGAAACGCCGTCATTGATGTTGAATAAGTCATTCCCTTCATTGTTTTCCAAAGACTTTGAAACTATATGAATATTTCATCTGCCTGTCCAAAACGACTCGTTTGTACTCTACTCATTTTTCCCAAGTATTTTGTTACATGTGACAAACCACGTTTTCAAAACTCACAGGAAAAATAGAAAAACATGTGTGAGTAATGATTTCTGTCAAAATACAAAACTGAGAGGGAAGAAGGGGAGTCTTTGCTGTTGATAAGGTTCCTTTTTTATTGAGTTTCTAATGTTATCCTATTGAACTATTTTTGACCACAAGATGTGTTCAAATGAAAACTTTCTGGAAAAATCTTGGCAAAACTGTACTTCTTGAAAAAAGTTTCAGTTCCTTCAGTTTCCAACTTTTTAGACGGATCGGAGCCCAAAAACCCACAATGACAGTCTTCACAGATGTTACTAAACTCCAGTTTTTGAAAATGCTTCAGTTTACTAAAAACCTAGAAAAATGAGGTTTTCCAGACGATTTCCTAAGATTCTTCTCAAATAGGTTAGTTTTTGATCAATTTTCTCAGTCTTATGCTCATTTTGTTTCATTTGCAAATGGCAGCACTTTTTACATTTTGAAAAACATTAACAAACTATTTCCAGCCTGTGAACCAGAAAATAAAGGAAAAATAGAAGAGTGGGTCATCACGCCCGACTTCCGACTGACATATCTTGGATCACACTTCATCAACTAACTACTCGGTACATTTTTCCAATTCACAGTTTCTACATTTTACAGTCCCAATCGCATTCTGTTTTGCATTCACAGTCGCCTTTCTCTTCTGAGCACAAGAACCTACTTTCGATGATTTCTTACAGTACACGCTCCGTGAAAACCAAAAACCAAGAATCGACTATTGACTTCATACCTATTCAAAAACTTTAAAATTTCAGAAAAGCTGATTTCTTTTCTTTGTTATCGACATGTTTTCCAGAATTTTATCGACGGCTCTCTTTCTCTTCCCATACTATTTCTTGTTTTTTTTGTACAATATTTTTTTCTATTGTCATGGTGCTTTGTTATTCTTTTTTTTTTTTTTGAAACCCCCTTTTAAGTTCTGCTTTTCCTGTCACTTTGCATTCGATAAACCGCTTTCAAAAATGGAGTTGAATAAATTCGCCAGGAAATTGATCTTAACTTCTGTCGCTTGTCTAATTGTCTACTATTTTCCGAGTCTCAATAAAGTGAATGAATTCTACCACACTCATTCGGTATTTCTCTCGTCTGAACCGGAACCAAGTTCTTCGAAACCTGAACCGAAATTCATCGGAGAAGAACATTGGACTACTGAAGAACAGGAATTGTGCAACGACCCAAATGTCGATAAAACATGGACCCGCCCAGGTTAGTTTTTATCAATCAGAGAAAAACAACGAGTGCAACGTTTCCGTTGTTGTCTGTTGGACTTTTCTTTTCAATTTCATTGATTTTTTATAATCAATTTGTATTTTCAGACGCTTTATGCTTTGCCATAAGACGTGGATTGGAACTCTCAAAAATTGAAATTATCTCGTGGTTTAGACCGGTGCTTGTTATCTACAGAGACATGTTCACAAAAGGACAAACTGATGGATATTCTCGAATCTTTGAGAAATGCAAAGTGGAAATGGAGGTTTGTTCATATTTTGCAGCTTGCGCCTAAATATCAAAAAATTTCAGGAAGTCATCGATGAACATGGAAAAATAGAGGTGTCGTCCGTGAGGGTTGCCAATGGATCAAAGACAGACGCGTCAATGTTTCCGGAGGTACAATCATTAGTCGACACGGCTGCCAGGCTCATTCCATCATTGAACTTCAAGTTATCAGAGCCAATTGTGGTATGTTAACAAAAGTTTGTTTTCTTAACAACTTCATGAATTCTCAGGGTTTGTCTTATATGCCTGGCGGTCACTATAGTGCACATCATGATTATTTGGACTTTGATGACGAAGCAGCGAAACAAGAACATTTGGCAAATGGGAACCGGATGGTGACTTTCATTATTGCAGTTGAGAAGGCCGATGTTGGTGGCGGCACAGTGTTTCCAGAGATCCAAACCACTGTTCGCGCAAACCCTGGAGATGCTTATTTGTGGTTTAATATGTTGGAGAACCAGGAAATGGTGAGATTTTCATTTTTACTTTTGTTTCATTACTGCCAAAACATAAGAAAAACAACCCATTTGCCTGCATTATGAAAACTTATTTAGGACGACATGTCATTCCACGGTGGCTGCCCCGTTCTTGCCGGCAAAAAGCTCATCGCCACAATTTGGCTCGAATCAAAAGGCCAGCATATCTTCGAAAGAGTGGAAGGAACAAGACAGTCATTCCATGCAGAGGAGTTGCTTCGCTGAATGTTTTTTTCGTTGTTCTAACTTCATTCAATTACACTCTTCTCTTAATGTTTCTTATTTTGTGTTTCTGATGATTATGATTGTAATATTTTGCATTTCTATATGAATTGGTGAATTGTGAGATAAACTTGTCAAAACAAACAGTGTAGGGAATGTTCGATAGAATCATTTGCATACATCTACAAATCGATATTTCAAGCAGAACGCTCAACATGAATCATAAATCTCATGTTTTTTCCAAATTATTTGTTTTCATCAATCTAGTTCTGAATGACCATCCTTTTTGTGCATCACACGCTTTTCTCTATTCTAACCCCCTATATGAGAGCTTCTCGATCCATGTGGTAGGGAGAGCGTATCAACATGTGATTGATAACCGGTGTACTTTTTCCACTTGGATCGCCCTTCATCCGTTTTATGCCACTGCTTCTCAACTATGCAACTACGGTGGTGACGTTTCTCGTAGTGCCCGCCTACAAAGCCCACCGCCCTACCGGAAGTCCTAATACTCATACACAGGCAAGTCACGAGCAACATCAGTTGTTTCGAGAAGCGAAGCATATCAGTAGATATTCGCATTCAGTCTTGCATGTGACTTTTCGGAGAGACCCCCGTTTTTTTCGTTTTCCCTATTCTTGCTACCTGAAACAAACTTTTGAATTTTATGCCAAGTTTCAGACAAATGAACCAACCCCAAGCTCCTCCAGCTGCACAAGCTGCTCCAGCCGTCGAGGCAGCTCCAACTGGACAAGCTGCTCCAGCCGCTCAAGATGCTCCAGCCGTCCAAGCTGCTCCAGCTGAAGAAGAAGATCCAAGATATCAGGACCCCTACGAGGTGAGTGAACATGATTTGACATTTAGATGAGAGAAGACACTAGATTCAGAGTTCAAACATTTGAAATACCACTTTTTAGGGTGTCTACAACGATATCGACGAAGATGGGAACTTGTTCTACAACACAGTAAGTGTTGTACTTATTTACAGTTAAATACAAATAATTTTCAGGGACCAGATCCTCATTACGCAATCCATTGATTTGAAGATGCATAAACATATTACTTTCCATATTTTTTTACCCCCACCTCGTATCCCCTTCCTCGCTCCCACCTATCGAAGTTTATGTCTCTAAATAAATTAATAATTCTTTCATCACGTTTTTTTGTTGTATCAATTAATATGACATCTGCGCAAGAAACTAACCGGAGTGGGGTTGTCAATGGTCGCGGTGCTTTTTGATTTAAGGATTTTATTAATTGGGGTTTCAGTGGAAACTCAGAAGAGATGGTAATCCGTGGAACATCATTTAAAGAGGTCTCATCAGTTCGATTGAGTACCACAACTTGTTTTGAAACTAGATATGAGGTTACAATGTTCAGAAAACAGCATTTGTCAGCCTGATTTTCTTAAAATTTTTTAGTATTATTGAAATTACTTGTATTCTCAAAAACATTGAGAAAAAGGGTAAAGGAACATGCAATCTTAGTTTTCTGATCAACTGATTTCATAATGAAACTTACACTCATTTTAAAGGAAACTTCTCTTTTGATTTTTGACTGGTTTTTTTTTAATCCCATAATTTACAGGTTCAGTTGTGTAGATTTTACAACTGTAAAAATTATAGGTTCTATCGACGGAGCAATGCGGATGAGAATGGTTTCTGGTCATAGATGCTGTCCATTTACATTGGAGTTTGCATAATTCACATCAAAGCGTTCATATGACACTCACGGATTAAAATGCCGTTTTGCCAATCAGTAGTACTAAGTACTAAATGATTGCAAAAATATTTGCTGGCCATAAGAATCCTTGTTGAAATAGTATTCACGGTTATACATTCTCATAAAAAACTAGTTTTTCAATTTTGAGCAGAATTTTTTGGGTTCTTTAAGACATTGGTACAGAAGCCATCAGAATTTTTCTCAATTGTTTGTTGCTGAATATTATCTGAATTCATTTTGTACCGACATAAAATTTCAAAGCAAAATTTCAAACGGACCTTATTTTAAAAAAGAAAAAGAAACTTTAGATTTGAACATTCCGCTAGTGTATGATAGTTTTTTATGATGCTTATTCAGAAATTAACTGTCAAGAGCAATTCATTCATTAACAATGTAACGTCGTTTTGATATGAAGTGTCGTAACCACTTATCTTCATGGTTTTTAAATTTTCGAGAGAAAAAAATATATATACTCAAAAAAAGAACTACTGTTTTTCTCAAATCGTTCTAATTGCTTCAGATATCATAATTCCTATGATTATAATAGTTTTCTTTCTTAGTTTTGATCTTGGCGCTTGTTTTGTTCCCAAATCTTCAAAGTTTTTCGGTTCATATTTTACAGTCTAGCTTCTGGCCCAAACATTTACGCAATGTATTTGAAAATTGAAAATTTCAAAGTTTGAGCATTCAGATCTAATGAATAAACTCTCCGAGAAAATGAGCTGTTGAATTTTTTGAACTCCGATTTGATTCCTGGAGAGCCTTATCTTTTTTTCAATTCGAATCAAACCGAGAATTGAGTTGTTTTGCTTTAAAAAAAGAAGAGTCACGTTTTTCAAACATTCCTCTAAGCTTTCTTGAGCCTGCAACAAAATGGTGTTTATGTTGGTAAACATTCTTGATTTTTGAGGTCCTCTTGTAAACAACCAAATATTTATGTTCATCCTGCTCATCTTATAAAACACAGGTGGGGCATCTTTTAAGAAAGATAACGCCACTTCTTTTAATATTTTACTTTTACAGTCCGTGTTCTCTGAGAATTCTGAGAACTTTATTCGGTTAGTGTATAATTAACATTTTTACTCAGACTTAATCCCTCAGCTGCCTTCTGTTGCGAACGTGAGGATATAGATTCTTGCAGGTGCTGATATAAAATTAAATGTAGCTTGCTCCTGCTCTCCCACACTTTGGTTTCCATTTCTATTTTGTTGTGATACATAGCGGATAAAAACAGTTATGTGTCCAACATCATTTCATGATTATGGCATCCATTGTTTTCAAAAAAGTGATATTCCTCCCAATAACTTTTTTGCATCCCGTCATATCCACTTCTTCCATTTTTCCGGTTTGGTTGCTTTCTGCAAAATGGTGTAGATAAAATGAAAAAGAAGAAGAAGAACATAGTCATAAATAATGGCAATATCATGTGGAGGGCGTGGATGCAATACGTTTGAATGAGACTAATTAGTCATCATTTTCTGGGTTCTTTCTCTGAAACTAATCCTTTTCCATTTTTTTGCTATCTTTTTTTTCTTTTTTATTTTCCGGTTCTACTCTCCGGCGCAAAACAAGATACGTCTTAATCATGTTTTTTCACACAGCTGCATGATTTTGACACATGATGCACTTGAATTGACACAAACTCTAATCTCATCAACGTAACTCGATTCAGATAGGGTTTTTATTCAATTATTGTTGTTTACCAAAAGTTTACTCTATTCCAAGTTTTTCATGCAGTTTGCAGAATTTTTTTTCTCGTGTACATGTTCTTCTGACTGTTTTTAAAACTTATTGAACGCATGCTGGAAGATAGAGCTCAGCATACTGAAACTATCTTCTCGCAAAATACACTTGTTGTTACTTTCTGTAGGGAAAATTTTTTTTGTTTCCTATCGCTCAGCTAAGTAGATCTTAAAAATCTGTTTTGATATAAGCTTTGGCTCTAATGGGAAATAGCGGACTCTAGACAAAAAAGCGGACTTCTGGAAAAATAGCGGACTCTAGACTAAATAGCGGACTTTAAATAAAAAAACGGACTATAGAAAATCCCGGACTATAAAAATTTTCAGATAAGACGGGAAATTGGAGAATGCGTGGGTAGAGTTTTTCCAAGAGTTCATACACCTATAAGACCTTTCCAAACTGAACTCTCTTAACAATTTTATCGATATG
>GL379794.1:859577-938001 GCA_000143925.2 Caenorhabditis brenneri
TGAAAAGTCTCTCATTTCTCTAATGTATAATAGGCACTGTGATGGGGGGGGGGAAAAAAAAAAAAACTTTTTTTTTTTGTGTCTTTAGCGCTTGTTTCTTTACAAATATGTCGTTTTTGATGTTAATCAGTGGGGAAGCTTATGTTGAAGGAGTTCTGTTTCGGTAAGGTTCCTTCCAGTCAGGGCCGGTCCTGGCTGGGCAAGCTCTGAAAAATTTTCTCGATATGAGCCTATTATTTCCAATCCATCTCATGTTATTCACTGTCCAAATGGTTGAACCACGATTATCTTTTTTGATGAAAGTAAAATAAAAGCTTGGAAAAACTCTACACACGCATTCTCAAATTTCCCGTCTTATCTGAAAATTTTTATAGTCCGGAATTTTCTATAGTCCGTTTTTTTATTTAAAGTCCGCTATTTAGTCTAGAGTCCGCTATTTTTCCTAAAGTCCGCTATTTTTTCTAGAGTCCGCTTTTTTGTCTAGAGTCCGCTATTTCCCATTACAGCCTAAGCTTTTTGTTAATACCGTATACTCCATAATCGGATTTTCAATTTTTGCAAAATGCAAACTGAAACGTTTTCTATATAATCCAAACACATTTTCTTAATGTTTTGAGCTGTGGCTCTGTTCCCAAAATCAAATCATCTAAATTTTGCTCAAAACTGTAACAAAAGCTGAAAGAATAGCTATATATTTTTCGTTCCCTTGTATCAATCTTGCTAGATCTTGCAAAACACTTACAACATTTTTCCTAATTTTGACAGGTGTTACTCTTGAATCCATTTATGCTTTGCTCTTTGGTTGTTTTGCAGACAGGTGAATTTTTTTCGAGAGATTTTCGAGTACATTTCCTATTCTCAAAACCCCTTGAGGTATCATTATTTTTGATAATGTCTATCATTTCAAAACTTCACCTATTGTGAAATCTTCTGTCTGTTGAAATCAGAAAACTCATTGAAACAACCAGAAATCACAAAATCTAAGAACAAAAGAGGAAGCTCTTCATTCAACTGATTTGCGATTCAGAAAAAAACTGAAATAGAATTTGCGTCACTTTATGTCACAACTGCAGAAAATGTATTAACACTTCCGTCTGTCTAAGAAACACCAAAGTTTTTGATACATTACTTCATGGGTATCCTCATAAACTTCTGCCGTACTTATTGCGTATTCTTTTTTATGAAGAACTCCGATATCTGTCCTAAAGAATCATGGTCATGCAAACTGGGGGCGAGAGGAAGAAAACAACTATAATCCTCGTTTTCTAAGAACCTTGACAGCTTCTTCCTCTTCACCTTTTCTTTCTTCTCCTGCCACACAGATTTTGCTTGTTTGCATGAGCTCTGTCAAATTCCTGCTCACTTTTTCCTTTTCTTTCCATTTTCTGTTTCCCGGTTCTGTCGATGAGTCTTGTTCTCCGTCCTGGCTCTCACCACTCATTTCTTGCTAACTAATCTACTAGGCTGGCAGAAGAAAAAAAAATGGGAGGAGATAAGGCAGCATACACATGCGCACACCCTCCATCCCTCTTCATTTCTTTTTTTAATCTTGCACCACACACTTATTCTACTCTTCTGACTGAAATTGCAATTTCATCTCATCGACACATATTCATCCACACACGATCCAGTAGTTTTGAGCATCCATCATGACCCTAATATTTTGCAGAACTGAACTCCAAATTTTGAAAGGTTTCATGTGTTTTTTTTACCAAGATCTTATTCATGTTATTCTTTTTATCAATTCGTCATTCTCTCCATACATGTTTCCCACACATCCCGTGATTTCACAAATCATCCAAGGATTAATAATTCTTTTACGTTTTTTTGCAGATTAAGGAAATGATAATCATGAGAAAACACAATGTTCTGTGTGAAGATCATTCTTCTCTTATGATCATCTCAAAAATTCTGAAAACTATTCATGAAACATACCAGAGGAAACTTTTTCTATAAATAACAAAATACTGAAACAAAGTACTAGAAGTTGCAGCTGTTTCATCTTCCCTCGGTAGAGCCTTGTTGCAAAGTTTCTACATGAATTCTTGGTAAATGTATTTATATTTATAAATCCAATTAATCTACTTCATAGCAGCATGACTCATTGTTGGAAGAAGTATGTACAGAGTCATGGAAGTGTTGTAACGAAGCCTTTCATTTGCTGAAAATATGTTTCTTCCGCATTAACAAGCTTCATCATAATCTTTCTGACTTTATTCAAAAACATGCACTTCAGAAAAAACGTGACAATGAAGAATGCACTTTTTCAGTTCCGTTAGTAATGACTTGATATTACTAGCAAAAAGTGTGCTTCAAGAATCAGTCTATTTCCAAGATACCAACGCGATTCCCTTCATCAAAAAACTCTTTAGCGTGGTCGTGACACATGTTGTTTCCAACCGTCTACAAACCCCCATATGGGATAAGAACCTCATGACACAATTGAGCCCTGAACATCTGTGGTCAACCAGAATGTTTTCTTAGAGTTCCTCTCATCATTTTTCCTTTTTCCTTTTTCCAAAAATAGATATCTCTCTACTCCGGTTTCTTTTTTTCTTTTTTTTTTGCAAAAAGAGGAAAACGGACGTGAACTTTCGGAATTTACCCATGGGTGTTTCTTTTTGCCTCTTCAGTTCCCATATTGTCTGTCTGGGTGCTCAGTGCTCAAGTTTACCGCCCCGTTGGCTGCCGGGCCGTCGATGTTGATTCCTTTCTCTTCCCTATTCCAGAGATAAAACATGGAACATTGCATAGAGAAACTTTTTGTTTTATTTCGTTTTGTTTCGCCGTGAAGGAAGGTTTATTGCTTTTTCGAACGATCAGTTGTTTCACCGATTTTCGTATTCTTTGAACATATTTATCTTTGCACTCTCAGGAAAACTTCAAGTATTTTTTTCCAGCAACTTCAATAACAATGGAGGCCCCACTTCTCCACAACAATGATATCGAGATGAGAAATCAGGTAACAGGTCTTAATCAAAAGTTGAGAGTCATAATCAGATATTGCAGATGGAACACCTTGGAGGACAAGATTCTCTCAAGAGAAAGACTTCTGACTCCAGCAATCCACCAGCCAAGAAGCATAAGGAAGACCCAGTGGATGAGGATGGCTTCTCTAAGCCAATCCCATCTTCTACCACAATGGTAACAAACTGTTCTCAAAATTCTTGTTTACTGTATTGTGGTTTCAGGGAATCGACACTCCAATGGATCCGGACTATCATCGACTTCCAAAAGGCATCGAGTTGGGAAACTTGGCTCGGGAGAAGTTCGCTGTAAGTGAATTTTTTTTAAGTGTACTTGACGTTTTTTTCGTGTGAAAAATACCAAGCCTTGCGAAATTAGCAAAATGCATTTTCATACGCAAATTTCAGCTCTATAATCAATAAATATTCAGGGTATCATGATGGCCGGTCTCCGTGACAAATACGAGATCCAAATCTACTGCCGTTTGTTCGAACACTTCTCGTACTACCCAATCTACATGTTCGAGCAGGATCTCTGGGTCCCGGCTCACGAGCACGCCTACAACGAAGTCGTCCGTTTCCGCACTCCACCATCCGTTTTGATGGCACAAGCTCGTCTTGCTTGAACAGCAACATGCATAATCTTCTAATGATTACTCACGTGCTCGTACAAAAATACTGACTCTCTCTCCCTCTTGTCCACACACTTTTCTTGTATTATCACAACATTCCTTTTTTTAAACTCCCTCCCACTGAAAACAAAACACATCCCGCTGTTTTTAGTATTCAGATTTCAATCTTCTCAAATCGAAAAGCTTTGATTATCCGTTACTAATCCTGCGTTCTTGAAACTATCACATTTCTCCCATTGGCTAACATTTTTTTGTAATCCCTTCTCATTTCTAATGATGCAAGTTTTTGGAAGTAATGAAGCTGAAATAAAAACACATAACTCATTCCTTTTTTCTGATAGCAGCATGCAATGCATGCTCATGCAACTTGCACAAAACCTCTTCAGATCAGAAACCCGTTCATTCGGAAATTGTGCATCCTGCAAAAACTGGCAAGTGGAAAACATGTGCTTTGCAAAACGAGAATTGCGGCTTGTTTAGCAGAAAAGAGCGGAAACAAGTAAGAAGAAAAAAGACAAAGCAACAAAAAAAGGCGCCAATGTTTTTATAGAGGTATTTATTTTTCGTTTGCTGCTTATGTTTCATGAATGGACATGTCACCTAATTACATTCAGAATAAGACTATTTAAAGAAAAAACAAGTGAAATATCAATTTACCTTGCTTCATTCGCCTTTTTGGTTCTACTTGAGTTTGAAATACGCAGATTTTCAAAATTGGAGGTGCCGAAAAGTTGGATGGCCCCAAGAGAAGGGTAAAAAAATTGATTGGACCTAAGACAGGCATCTAAAAATTTAGGTGGACCCAAAGTTCCAATAAACTGCAATAACACATTAGGGATTCAAAACATAAAAGTAATTCCAGAAAACCATCGACAACGCAGTAATAGATTTATTCACACATTTTTACAAAATATCATGAAACAAATTATGGTTTTCAAATTTTTTGAACTCAAGAAATCATTATTACAAGTATGCATTGAGGAAATTTTCAATTGCTTAATCTTAATGATGTCCATGATGCCCGAATCCATGGTGTCCAAAATGATGACCTCCATGATGGTGACTCTGATGATGATGTCCTGTCATAGAATGTCCAAGGTTATGCATGAAACCATGATGATGGCTATGATGCTCGTTGTGGTGTCCTCCGCCATAGGGCATATGTACTGGTGGTGGGGCGTATCCGGGAGCTCCATGGACTGGAGGAGGAGCAAATCCTGGCTGACCGTATGGAGAGTAACCGCCGTTTCCGTAGTAAGACATTGTTTGGATTCTGCAATACAAACGCTTTTGATTAGGAATTGAGCAGTAGTGAATATTTAGAGAAGGCAAAGAAACCAAAAACACTGTGTTAATTAAAATAGAAACCAAAAGGAGAATGATACTTTCCTGACAAAAGTCAGGGTATTTAAACCATCTGAACTCAAGAGAATTGCGTCATCAAAACCTACGAATTGGAATTATCAAAGATGTTTCTTCCCTCCTCCCTCCTACTTTTCTTACCGATAAGAGTTGGTGGAAATGACGTACTGTTATTTGCATTAGTCAACGATTCTTCCTGTGAACAAACATTGAGACAATATAGTGAAATCGTCTGGATGATTCATCGAAAAACAGTGCCGCTGAACTATTTGGAAATCGTTCGGATTTCTGAAAATTTGAAATTTTTCAGAGCATATGTTGTTTTCTAGGTGAAAACGTCAGTTTTTTGTTCTGTTCGACAACATTTTAATAGCATTTTTTTTTGCTGAGCACTTTTATGGGAGTTGGATAGAGAGAAGCATATCATAAAATCGGAAGATAGTAATTCTGCTGAAATTTTAGTTCAGCAGATTCTAAATATGACTTTGTCAGGCATTGGGAAATTATAACGGAACAAGAATACCGGAAAATTACATAGATCGGAAACATCAGAAGGTGTATTGGGGTTGAACTGTAATTCTGATGGTATTTATAGTATATGGTGTGTGCTCTCATCGTTTTCTATGTTCCAATTCCATTTGACTTGCACTCGGTTTGATTCTGTATACATGATAAGTCTAAGAGACATTTCAAGCTTCAAACTGCGTTTGTTGAATGATAAGCTTTTGATTTTTTGAAACGGAACTTGTCAAACAAACTTCTGATTTTAAAATACTGATCGGATCTCAACAAACCGAAGAACAAAGCAAAGATCATGTGATATCTATTAAAAAAAAGATCTCAAATGAATCTGATGTTTACAGATCAATATTGACTTTCACTGTCCGCAGCTCCCATAAAAATAACCTCGCAGATGTCACCTTCCACATTTCATTTCTTTTTTCCACTGATCTTCTTTTTTGATGGCCAGTGACTCATTGAACCTTATTTTTTTTCGAAATCGATGAATAGACGGCAACAAGGAAAAGTTTTTTCGGGAAAGGTGTCATACTATTTGCATATCAAATGACGTGTTTCACCTCTTCCCTGATACTAAAGTGATATAAAATACCTCGACCTATCAGCCTATTCCATCAGTGCCTTGTGACATTTGCCTTTTTCATACCTTCCATATCAGTGTGCTCCACATTTTTGTCTTCACTTTGCGTTTTTATTTCTTCCTCGCTTACATAACCCGTGTTTCTTCTTCCTAACTTTTTCATTTTCAGTTTTCAAATCACAATGGCTTACAATCCCTACAACAACTCCTACCCATACCCACCACCAATGGGGTATGTTCCACCAGTCGGATATGCTCCACCACCAATGGTTGCTCCAGTCCCAGTGGTTGCCCCAGTCCCAGTTCCAGTTGCTACTCCATACATGGCACCTCCAGTCTACGGAGCTCCACCAGTTGTCGTGATTGAGGAGCCATATCATCATCATCACTGGAACCCATTCCATCATCACCATCATCATTGCTAAACCATTGCCATGAACTGATCTGGACTATTTGCCGAATGGATATTGATATGAAGTGAACTAAAAAATTTTGTATGATTTTGTAATTTTTATTAGTAACATCTAATAAATTTTGAACATACAACACGTCCTATTGATCTGTTAAAAATGAAAAACGAGCTCCAAAAACCAATAATCGGTTAACGAACAACATATTTTTTGTGCCTTTCATTTGGTTGCTTACTAAATTTAATGAGTCGATTCTCGTCATATTCTGTGCAATATAAAATTTAATGCTCCTAACCATAGAGGTTTCGTGATATGACGAAATATTTGTCAATCTTCTCAAACTTTTTTTGAGTTTTTTTCAGGTTGCAGCTTTGAAAAATTGATTGTAAGGAATAATGGTTCTTGAAGGAGATAAATAATTCATTCAAATGGAGGAATTCACATTGAAGCTGAAAAATTGTAAAAAATATGAACTAAAACGAGCTGTAAAAGTTTGATTGAGGTATTCTCGATTGTATAAATGTGTTTTTTTCTCAGATGAAGTGCACATTAGAATTTCTGAGAATTGCAAAGTTACGTCACAGGTAGTTCACGGATCAGAACTTTTAGAACTCGCTTGGAAACTGATTCGTGATTGTAATTTTATTTCACAATCGAATGTTTTTCATCAGCTGGAAGTCGTGAGTAAACGCAGTACTTGGTATGTGTAACCCAGCACTGATATGTGAATTAGCCAAAAACAATTAAGGATGAAAACACCCTCCCGGAGCGATTGCAAACACAATAGACCTAATCAGTATTGGTTCGCAATTTACTTCTGTAAAAACACGTTGTTCCTGTAATAAGAATGATTTTTTTTCAGTTCAAAGAGAATGCAAATTGTTGCAATACAGCAATTTCCTCCATTATTAATAACAACAACATAACATCATATTGATAGCTTCCCTTTTTGCACCTCAACAAGTTTTGACTTTCAATTTCAAAAGTGTTCGATCAAAAAATGGTGACAAGGACACCCATCTACACGGCGATGGCGTAATAATTATATGAATCGTGTATCATTGAATAGGACATAGAGGTTATGAATGAAGAAAAAACGGGTTTTGATACTACCAAATAAGATATGTTCTTCTCTCTCTCTTTTTATCACTCATCATCATGTATCATTTTTCTCACATTTACGTCAAGACCCTAACCGATTTATGACTTCTCAACGCTGATTTACAACCTTACGGTTAATTCACTTCTGTAAAATGATCAGGTATGTATGAACTGTTGGCAACGGAGAAGTTGGGCTATAAAATTTTAAAATGCAATGCAAATATACGTTAAATTTGAGGGAAGATGTATACTAGTTATAAACATTTGAGGGGTGTTTCCGCAACGGGTCTTTGATTCTGATCTAATACCAATGTACTTAAAGTATAAGCGGTAGAATGGAATAAAATAATTATCACTGGGCAATAGATAAGAACGGGGTTTTTGTTTCTTTTTGTGCAGTTTCACAACCCCTAAAAATGTGACTCAACATCTTAGAGCATTTCTTGTCTGTTTAGAACTAAACAGGCTTGAATGTACTGTTCTTCACAATTTTCAATTTTTTTCAAATGAGGAATCCCAAATTTTTTGAGAATTTTTATGTTCTCCAATAATTTCTTACATTTTCGAAAAAATAAGCAATACTACGTTGACCAAAATAAACATTATAATCCAACGTTCATACGATATGAATACTTTGTATGACTAGTCAAAACCATTTCCACTAACATTGCATAACTTGTAGAGCACTTTCCGATACTCCTCTGCTTGAGGATATGATCTCCCCGGAATCGAAATTTGTAGGTGAAGCTCTTGAGCAAAGAGATGTGCGGACGGTTTTTGTTGGTGCCAAAGAAGGTGAGTGTTTTTTTCGGAAAAATTGGTTTTATACTAATATTTCCAGATAGCAAAGAGCGCGAAAATCGCGTGATACTGCTGCTGGGACCAGTGAGTGCTCAGAAATCCGACCTCATCGACTTCCTCTGTAATTACTTTTACGGAATTGATTCAACCGATTCAAAGCGGTATCATATAGCGGATGAGGTAAAAAAAATAGGTGTTTCGATTGGGAAATGGCAATTACCATTCAGAAATTCAATGTAGAAACTCCACAACGTCCTGTTCAATGCTATATTTTCAATGATACAATAATGCCGGTTCGACCTGTTATTTTGGATATGATTGGATGTGGGGATGAATAGTGAGATTTCATCGTGAAAGCTCATCTTGAAATTCTGATATCGAAGCTTTCAGTGATGGATTCGATACACCTTCTCTCATCAACAAATGGCTTCTGAACAACTGGAAAATGCGTCTTGACATCGTTGCAATTGTTTTCTCAGATTTACATAGAATGAGCATGCACGAAGAAGATGAACTTCAGCAGGTCGAATCATTCTTACTTTCCAATCGAAAAATCATATTCCAGGTCCTCTCAGATATTCCTGAGCATGTCCGTGATAATGCTGTTGTTTTTATCACAGCTTCAGATGGTTCTAGGACTTTCGAGCCCTTGTTAAGAAGGTTTGGTCTTTCGGACTGCCCAAAATTCACAATCAACACAGCGTGCACATTCCAAAAACAAATGGGTGAGTAAGTGTTCTGTTGAGAAAGTGTTGAATCGATTGCATAGTTTTCCACCTCAAAAATTGTAAACAGACCGAAAAAAGAGTGAGTTTTTGGCACATTGAGTGCTCGATAAGAATGTGTATTATCACGGGCATCGTTTTTCGCATCGCGTCTTTTCTCGTAAAATGCGCCTATGACCACTTAAATCAAACATTTTGGGTCGACCAAACAAATTCTGGCAGTTTTCGGATTGGAATCGATAATCCTCTCATGATATATTTCCCGACTGTGTTGTGATAAAGGTTTTAAATTTATAAAAATATTAATAATTTCAGAAGATCGACTGAATGACGAGCATCGTAGGAGGTATTGGAAAATGTCAGTGAATCAATTTAATAATTTTATGGAGAAGGTTCAGGTATTCATTTTTAAAGTTGTTTCTCGAAACTTTACAAGCATTGATTGTATTAATTTTTCCTTAAAAATGTGTTGACAATTCAAAAAAAAGTCAGTAAACTGGGAACTGATGATTCAATAAATGTTCAGCGGTGGTTTCACCAAAAAACAAATTTTCAGCATAGTATTTTGCCCTCTAGCAAAAGTTATGCTCACAACTGTAATTCTGATAGATAGTATTAATTCAGCTCAAAATATTGACTCCTTCATAGTGCCTAGACTATTTTCTGATTCCAATAGATATTAGACGATTGTAAACCGAAAAACAAAAGTATTCAAAATTTCATTTTCTTGTTTCCCATATTTCAGGAGACAGTTCCAACTACCATTTCTGGACTTCCTTATATAGATGATGGAATCTATGGAGTCCAGGAATCCGCTCAAAATTCATCTCGCAGCAGCGTCTATTCTTCGAGCAAGTAAGTTTTTTGTTTTAATTCTGTAAAATTCAACATAAAGCAGCTTACTAACATTCTCACTCTACTAGATCCACAGTCATCGAAGTGGAGCAAAGCTCCAGGGCTCAGACAACTTCTCAACAAAATCCACCAATTGCCCGTCCGACTTCATCCCCACCTCTCCCCCCACCTCCACCACTTCCACAATCAAATCCACCGACAAATGTTAAACCATTTCCACCTCCTCCACCACCAAAGCCAACAATACGTCCACCACCTATTCCGGCATCTCCGCCTCCAAAACCGCCGTCAAGCGAGCCTCCAACTGTCGGCATTGCATTGTACAGTGAGAAGCCTCAACAACAACTTCAACCACAAACAACTGTTGTCTCACCGCCAAAGCCTCCAAGTTTTGCGCCGCCGCCTGTACCGCCTGCTCTAATCACTGACACTTCGACCACCAACGCTCTAACAAATGCAATGTTCGAACAGCTGAAACAGACTAGGTATTTTTTCAATTGAAAAATAAACTTGAAACGCATGATGCCGTTTAATTACTAATCATGATTACAAAAATGTTGAACGCATGTTTCCTATCATTTAAATAATAGCCAACAAAACTTACAATTCTCTTACAATTCTAAAAAAAGGAAGGTACTAGGTGCTCGCATGATCAATTTACAATAAGTTACGTATTTTTGATTTTTCATTTTTGAGTTTTATCAAAATCTAGAATTCAGCTTTTAATGAATTTATCAAAAGCTGTGGCTTCTCTGGGAACCGGTTCGTGGAATTGTTCAAAATGAAGTTCGTACCAATTCATAAGAATCGGTTTTTTTCTAGTTTTCAATTATTTCCAACTTGAAACGGAAAAAAATTTTAAAATTTTTTATTAAGCTGTAAGAAAGTTGATGATAGCAGGGCTGTCAAACGGCCGGCCGCGGCCCGCGGCCTTTTGCTATAAGTCGGCCGCGGATAACAAATTCCGGGCCGTCTTTTTACCAAAATGCATAACTTTTTATGCTCTACAAGGCCGCCTCTTGCATCGAAAAGATCCGACCTCTAGGAAGCGAGATATAAAAACGGCCGCGGCCTGATTTGACAGCCCTGGATGATAGTCACAACTACTTTTGACCACATATCGTTTCCCCATAGAGTCTAATACCTATATATTTCAGTGTCCAATACGATTACGCTACGTATGGAAGTGAACGCGCATATTCTTCTCATGCTCCTCCTTATGACGTCCCTCCTGAAAGTGAGGCTCCTGGCGGTCTTGGAACTCGTCGTCACAGTGTTCCAGGTATTATTCATTTACTAAGTTTTCAACTATTTTTGTTAGTGGTTAAAAATTTCCACTCAATTTCGGTATCGATAGATGAATCACCTGTAGAAAAATTTGCGTTTGTATGTATGTATGCCTTTATATGTGCGCGATGCACGATTCACTGATTCACCATGGAAGGGCAACAACACTGTTTGCTATTCTTCTCTGTTTTCCTCAATACTTTACGATAGTGAAATCTCTTGATAGAAGTGGTTGGATGGAAGCATAATGTGGATCTTACAAAAAACAAAGAAAAAATACAAAAACAGCAGAGTTGTCCAGTACAATACCTAACATTCAATCAAGTTAATGGGTTTTTCGGTAGTATACCTAAAATAGAGAATGAGTGAATAAATATAGAGTGCGGAAGAATTTCAAGATAATAAATGAGAAATAGCAGAGAAACTGTTGAAACACAGAGAGATAGGTACAATTGCTTATCAGTTGCATTAACGCCCTCAAATATTCATCATTCACATTTAGAATTAAAGTTGCCCATACTCACAATATATTGTGTGTGAACTTTGAATTTGAAGATGTTCTATTTTACGCAAGATGTTCAAATTTTTTGATCTGAAAGTTTTTTTTAGGTTCATTAGGAAGATTTACCAAAACTCTTTCGGAATTGCTCATAACATTGAACTACTCAATTTAACTAGAAAGCGTTTTTCCATTCTCTGAAAAATGAGTGTTTTCAAATTTTCTTATTCTGTATCCTAAACACACCATTAAAACTGCTGAAACCATTCTGCACCTGGTACCCTCCTGATAAGAACGGTCAAAAATAAGCAGAGGCAAATTTAGTAATCAAAACTAGCGTTGAACACCCACTTCTTTTTTCCCTCCTAAAACTTACATGACTCACAAGCTCGTTTCTTTTTTATTTTCATCACAACTCGTTCACAAAAGACGTACAAATCTTTCAATTTCCGTTTCCTCTTTTTAGACGACATTCGTCATTACGCCGACGAGACAACTCCACCGCCTGTTCTTCACGACGTCGTTGACAGGTATCCAATTAAATTTCAACATGAGTTCTTAATATTCACTTTTGTCCCTCAGATACTCAACTGTCTCGTATATGAACCACGAGCCAAACCAGTATAACACAAGAATATATTCCCGTTCCCCAACCAGAAGTCAAGTTGGTGTACGTGACGCTCATCGTTTGAGTAGAGACGATTTGAGAATTGTTGATGCACACAGTAGCCCAAGTGATTCACAATCTGAAGAATTGAGAAGAATGTATTCAGGAAGGAGTGGAAATTCTGTTAAACCAACAGGCGATGTTACGTGAGTACTGATAACACATTTTTCCCCTCCAACTCTCTTATTTTTATTTTAGTGCACGTTACGTTTACGACACTGCTAATCGTAATTATACAGCATATGGAGAGAGACAAGATAGACAATCATATACAGCTTTTCCCGCAACTGACAAAAAAAGATGGTCAAGGTAACTAGGGGAAGAACTGACCAAATAATGTGAAAATGAACTTCTCAGATCTTCCGAACCCCGCAGCGAAACATATATCAACGATCCTTACTATTCTGGAAAAGATGTTGTTTCTGGTTATGGTGTCATTGAAACTAGAAGAAGTCGTACCAGTCTCCACAGTCATGGTAGTGTACCAGAACTAATTCATTCTGAAAACAAATATGATTATCAACAATTGACAGAACAACAAACACGGTAAAAAGTACTAAAATAACTGTAAACTTTATTGTATTGGTTTCCAGGGAGATGGAAAGACGGTCCCGACAAGATACTGAACGTCGCAGTAGAAGACAGTCAGAAGGTAGATTAATCCCTTTGATCAATGAAAATTACAGCTCTTCAGGTTCTCGTCAAATTTACATTGACCGCCAAATTTCTCCTGAAAGACTGCGTAAAGATCAACAAAATGGGCCATACACGAATGTGAACATGCAAGATAATCCACAATACAATATCCCAAGAAGAGAAGTCCCACCGCCCCAGTTGCCACCAAAACCACAAGTTCACAGAGTTTGTAACAATCATTTCCAGGCCTCAAAATCAAAGCAAACTTTATAGGTCAGCGGTGGCGAAGTCTATGAAGATGAACGTTCAATCTATGAGGCATACAGTCAAATACATCATCAACGTCCTCCACCACCAGCTCAAATTCCTCTTGGTCTTCAACCTAACCCAATTCAGCCACCACCACCTCCACAACAGCAATATCCTCAGAGATATGACCAAGTTCCGGATCGTGAGTTTGAACTTGCAACTGTTTTTGATGAAATCTCTTCTTATAGAATCTCAATCGAACATCTACATCATCCCCAAATCAATGCGTGGATCCAGTTCTCCAATTCAAGTACGAGTGCAACTTTCCAGCAAATCCCCTGAAACTGTTCGACGTGTATGATTTCTTTCCCATTTGTATAATTTCACTTCTTATCCCAACTAAATGCACAGCACAATCCTTCATAGAGCTTTGTGTACCCACAATTTTCAGCAACCACCTCCACCACAACCAGTACAAGTTCAACAGCAGTACGATCCCTATGGAGAACCAATTTATGTTCAAAGAAATCTACCATTGGGAGTCACCGAGGAAACAACAACTACTACTACGACCACTAGAAATGAAGAAATTGAACGAAAACGAAGAAAGAAGAAGGAGGAAGATGAGAAAAAGAAACAACTTGAAGAAGCACAGAAAAATTATGATGCATGTATGTATTGGGGAAAAACATTAGTAGATCAAATTTTTTCAATTAGAAAATGGAATTGTTAAGCATGCTTATTTTGCAGACAACAACGGTGGGAACAATGGAAATGGCAACGCTCAAAACAATGGAAACTCTCAATATGATTACGGTCGTTATAACAACCATCATCGAGGTAAGAACCCTTATCCCATTTCATAGGTTTCATCATTTTTCCAGATGCAGAAGAAGCTCTAATTGAGGAAGAGTACAACAGCCGTCACATGAAGAGGACTATCGAGCAACCTCAAAGAAAATACCCAAAAAGAGGAGAACCCAGCGATCCCGAGATTGGTAATACCAACAGAGACAAGAGAACCAATGGTCACGGTCACAAGGGAGAGAAACATATTAGGTATAACAGAATCAAAAACCGAACGACATATTATGGAGATGAATGTCAGCGTTGGAAAGTTGTATTTTTCATTGAAACCTTTGCTCCTCTTATTGTAGCAGTGTTTTTTCTAATCCTACTTGTCATATTTGTATATAACGAACTAACAAAAAACAGATAGAATACTGACAGTGTTCACTAACAATTATTTTCCAGACGTACCGAGGTAATTAGAAGACACGATGGCTTCGGATGGTCTCCCTCTAACTACCGTAACCCACGTGATTGTTTCCTTAATCTTCTATGTTTTGTCATTGCTCCTCTAATCATCATACTCATCATAGTTGTGATAATTGTCTTTGTCATCATTCAGTAGATACTTCTAACATGTGCTAATCGAGAGAATTTTTTTTCTAAAATCCCTAACTGCCATTGACTATTAAGATTACAAAGTTATCGACACTTCTTTTTTTCTGTTTTTGATGAATTATGTAATATGTTATTGATACAACTCTCTCTTCTCATTTCCTATTATCCCACCTACAGAAGATTGTGTTCCGTGTTTGAATCTGATTATATATTTTTTTCATTTTTCTTATTACGTATTCAGATTTTATAGTCAATAAATATTTTTCCATTTTCATTTTATTTTTTTTGGAGGCGGTGAGAAGTTTGAAATTGAGTAGTTTCAGTTATAATAAAATATCCGGATGCGATTTTTAGAGGAAACAATGAATAAAAAACTTGTAGTTTTAACATATTCCATTCAGAAAAGTGTGTAATGTTTATGTTTTGTCTCCATTTAGACTTTGTTTTGACAATTTTCAATTGAAAACATGTATAACTTCTCAGAGATAGTTCAATCCCTCAGTATATTGACCGTGCTGGATTTTCTTACTAGTAATGTGACTTCTGAAATTTATTCTGAATTTTTTAAACCCTCATATTTGTTAGAAAAACATATGTTTCTTGAGTTTGTGATATTATTCAAACTTTTCATTCAAAAAAAATACACGACTTAAAGTTTTTTTCTACGTCAACAATATTCAATCTCCTTTTTCGTTTTTCTTTTTTTAATCAGGGATTTATTGAGATTTCCTTTACATTCGTTTGTCTCCATAAATCATATACCCTACCTTCAATATGTCACTCCAAAGCAAACTTTAGTCTTATCTTGGGTGTACTCTATGCTCACGCAAGGGCATGATACATTAATAATTGGTCCCAGAGCTATATGCCCTTTTTCTTGCAAACTTTTTTTCAACGTAAAAAGAGACACAGGTGTGTCCAGAAATGATAGAAACTGAATCCTGAGGAGAGAGAAGAGCAGATGTCTCCTTTTTCTTCAACTGGCTATTTGCATAATTGACGTTTGGACTACAGCCACCGGTGCACACCTTTGAAAACAGAGGAGAGGTGGAAGGGTGGTCAACGCCTTCCTAATAATTACGAGATATAGAAAGGAAACGAACGGAGGAGAGCTTTGTCAGGCCCACCTTCCTCCCTCTCCTCCGTCCGTTTCATCCGTTTCATCCTCTCTGGCTTGCGCACGACTGCTCTTCCATACTTGCTTCGTCTGTTATTTTTTGAACATTCTTCGTAGTCATGGCAATCATTTTCCATTTAGATTGACTCCAGAGAGAGAGGGAGAGAGAGAGACTCGACCCCGTTTTTTCTTGAGCAGCTTGCCCATTTATGTGGGTGGGCTCATCATATTTATTTCTGTTTTCCGGCTCTTGATGATCCTCTTTGGCCACTGAATATGTAATCGTTGTCTCGCCTACGAACGTAAAATGCTTTCTGGCTATTTCGTAATTTTTGTCATGCTCTATTGCCCTTTGTTCCGTTTTTTGCAGTAAAAAACCTTTTAAGTTTCAGGCATCTGAATTTGGAATAACCTGATACAAAATGGCACGGAAAGGTTTCAAGGAGAGGTTAAAAGTGAGTTTTCTGTTATTTTTTAGAGTTTTTGTTCTTAGAAGTGGCATAGAATTTTACCTTAGGGGGTCTAATTGATAGGTGCCGCCGTGAGAAAATAATGGAACATTTAGAACAATATGAACGGGTAAATAACGTGAGAATGAAAAAAAGAGTCGTGAGAACAAAAAGAAAATTCCGACTTAGGAGCATGTGGGAAACACGAAATTATTTCTCATTTCTGTTTTTTTTCTACCTCTATAGAAGAACATGAAGTAAAGTTAGACATGCATTCATTAATTTTCTTTCTGATATAATTCGAAAACTTCAAATTCACATGAGCTGTGTTTTTAAAATTCATTTCATTTGTTTTGACTGGAAAACTCAATAGTTCACTCAAATTGTTGATTTATTCTTCATAAAAACGTTATTCAAAGGTGATAGAAAATGAAAAAAATCTGAAAGAAGACCCCGAAAAGTACCCGTAGACTTCCTTGTTTCACTACCTTCGAAAAAACATCTTGTTAATTTTCAAAATAGCATTCATGACACCGAGTCCTAAGCAATGCAAAGATTTTTGAAGTGTCTACGGAATCTCTGTCTACTCAATTACTCAACAATGAATTTCGAAAAAACCTTTGAAAAAAATTTCAGGTTACCAGAGAGTCTATCGAACGGTTTTGCCACGATTTGAAGATTGTCAAGATGCTGGCAAGCCCAGACCGACCAGTAAGTACTTTTAAAAACAGATGGTGTAATCAGAAACTCAAAACGTAGCTCTTTGCAATTATTTCTGAAAGATAGTGATACAAAATCCAAACACTTCCAGGGATCATCTGGAGCAGAAACAGTATCGCTTCTTAGTGAGGAAGATGAAGAAAAAAGTTTCCAACCAAAGCCATTCATGGAACGATTAGATTTAACTCAAGTCGATGAGAGTGATATGTTCAAAAGTGACGGAGCGCAGCCTGTTATCACTACACCTCGGAGAAACTTGAACTTCGGTGAGTCACGTTCATGTCAAACACTTTTGATTTTCAATATTTGCCTTTTTTGCAGATTTGCCAAGGTCGCCGCGTATTGAAACGACATCCGCTGACCGGAACGTGGAACTTAGAAGGTGAGAGTGCTCGGTGACGCAACTTTTCTTTTTTCTTTCAATCGGTTTCCTTCTATCTGAATAGCCGTCTCTTTTTTATGCCAAAAATTCCATTTCCTATATTTTTGGCACTTCATTCCAAAGGACTCTCTCAAATTTCACGTCTAGAAAGGAGTCATGTTTTAGTATTTTAGTGTTTTACCCCCGCACATGAATTATTCATTTGCACTTTACGATGTGTTCAATGGGGAGAAAAAAGACAAAAAAGTTGTCTGTCTTGCAAAATCTTTCTATGAAGATAAAGATGTTCCATGCGGAAAATATCAAATTTCTTGTACAGGCTCCGAAGAAAATCCATTGAATCTCCACGCACTTTTTTGAACGGCTTGGCGGGAATCGAGTCACTTCCGGCAGTGATTGCAAAAAAGGACAACAATGTAGATCCGTCACAAATTCTTCTGGTTAGTTGAGTTCTTTTACCTTTTGCTACACAATTAGGTAATCGTCGGTAGAGAAAGATGAGATGACGACGCCATTAAAATGAGTCAATTTGTAAGGAAAAAGAGAAATTGAAGAGGGGGGGAGGACTGGGATGAAGGGAGAAAGGGAATAAATGCAAAATGGATAGAGTGGAAAAGGGCATAATGCAGTCGTTTTCTATTCAACGAACGCTTTTTGGAATACAATTATCTTTTTGAACTATTAGAATCGTTTATTGGTTGTTTTTTTCGATTTGCGATTTGATTTATTTCTAGTAGAATCCCTGGTTTTATTTATCAGTATTTTCGGATATTGTTTCTCTTATGATGACACCAAGCAAGGCAATTGTCCGAACAGCGCACCTGCTAATGAGAACATTAACGTACTCTGAACAAGCAACAATGGTATCCTGACTCCAACACGAAATAATAGTGTAGAATATCATATGCACAGATCTGTCGCAGCTGTCAGTGTAGAAATGTAGACGAGTGGAATAATCACGTTACTAATTCTTGATTGCATACACACCAACTTCTGCGAAATGTTTTTTTTTTCATTTTTTAGTTTTCATTCTCTTTCAGGGTTTATTCTAAACCAAGAAATACTTTGAAGCATAGTGCCAAATTATGTTGTATACTGGGAAATGTTGCTATAGATTTTTCCCCTTGCCGTTGCTATTGTAGTTTTACTGAAAGGCACATTGGTTGAGCTTCAATTGTTTCAAAAAAAAAAAAAGAATTGCAGATTCGCAAAAAATTTCTGCTAGAAGAGTTCAAAAAGACTAAATTCTCTAGTTCCGCCATCAATTTTCTCGGAAATTAGAATTCTTGCAAATTTTCGCTCGCATGTGGTTCCAGAAAATTTTGCAAACCATACCCAAAAGAATTGCATCCTGTTTTCTAGAACCCTCTGGTTAGAACTTCTCATTATTTTGATCTTTTTCTACTCCAGCATTGCTTACTCACTTCCAATGGCATAGAATTTCCTGTAAGAATCACACTTTGGTTCTGAACACATTTTGATGACAAGTCATAAATAAGGTCAGTATGTCTTCAAGAGCGATCATCTCAATAACCATTGCCGCCTCCTTGAAAAATTAGTTGGCCGGATCAAGTTTCGTCAAAAAGACAAACTTTATCACCGAAACGGAAAGAGATGGTCAATAGGAAACCTTTTTCTTTTCCACAACTTCAACAAACCCGACGACAAGTGTTACTCACATTCGGGAAACTTTTCTCCTATCCGTTTTCCTACCAGTTTGGTTTGGTTTCGAATCGAGAGGAAGTGAAGAAAAAAAACAGAGATTATATTCGTGTACATCATCTGTTTCTGTTCTTCTTTTCACTCAATTTCTCTGATACTTCCAGTTTTTACGTTTTTCTTGTAGACTGGAATAGTGCATCACGTCCTTTTCCAAAAGTTCTTTCTTCTTCTTCTAGTTGGTCTGAAAACATACAAAACACATCACTGATGACACATTCTTCTGCTATTTTGTTCTTTTTGGAAATTGAAAGTAGCAATTTTGAAAATTTCGTACATTTTTGATGACTGTGTGTTGATAACTTTACCATTTTGTTCCTTTATCAGCCTTGACCTCACTACTCGATCTTGTGCTAATTCTCTTTTGTCAGTTGGCTGCCTCCCGGGTTGAAGTGGAGGGAAACAAATCTTGTTTTACACTAGTTATCGCACCCGATCATTCTTTTCATCAATTAGGTGTACTGATGACATTTTCTAAATTTCGTTCATGTCATTGAACTATCCCATGTATTTCACCCATATGTAGCACATCCCCATTACGACAAGTTTTCAAAACATTTGAGCAGCATAGAGGTTTTTATATGACGATATCTACAAAATTATTCATTTTTTCCGGTCCAAAATCTATTCAAATGAATGTTTTAGACTCATACAAGTTTCGATTAGAAATTTACATTTTTTCTGTCTTCACCGATCTTCGGTTAGAACTATTTTTGGTTTGACGGAGAGTTCTTGCACTATAAACGGATGAAAAGTCCAAAACCATAAATGTCTCACAAATTTCTTATTCTCTAACGACCTCTGACACATCTGAATCTCCAATCTTTCATATAAGCCGGAACCTGAAAAGTGCAAGGACCAATAAATACTATAGAGATATCTTTAACCAATTGATTCATGCACTGGACAGCTGCGGGCTCTATGTTTTCACTTTTTTTACTTTCAGCCCCGGCATTTCATTCCAATCAACTCGCAAGAGTACAAAATGATTTCTTTCTCACAGTGCCCACGCACATGACATTTTTTGGAGGCATACATTGCAATTATTTTTGTGTCTTGAATATCAAGTATAGTTTTCCCACAATGTTATTTGTTTGGGAAATACTGATCACAAGTTTAGCGCTCTTTGCCACTCCTTTTTAGCCTTTCAGTCTCTTTTATCGGCATTCTGAGCTTCACGCTTCGCTCTGAATACTGAGTTCTTTTTCAATTTTTTGAGTAATCGGAATATATTTCGGGAATCGTAAAAATAAGAGTGATGATGATTAGGTGACCACGCATTGCACTTGACGAGTGGCCAATGATGATAGAAAAGCAGAGAAAGAGCAGGCGATCCATCGACGACAGCAGCTGTCGGGTCGATTGAGTAGAAGGACGAAGGGACCCTGAAATGAAAGAAAAACGTATTCGTCCCCGTCGGGAGAGAGATATACGTTAGGTCTTTCGACTCTCCGGGAGCCCCCTTCTTTCCCGCCACCGCTGTAACAATACCAGTGTTCTATCGGCTCTTCTCCTCTGGCTCGTTTTCTGAGTCTCGAAAGTCTTCTCGGTCCGCAATTTATTGGCTTTGAGACCATCCAACATTCTGCTGCTTCATCTTCTTTCTTGCTGCTTCGTCTCTTTTTCTTTTTGTCCGACGTTCTTGTTGCACTCACTCTACTACCTGCCTTTTTTCTGAAGATAATCGTCTTCCCACATCTTGTATCCTTCCACTTTTTACGTATCAGCTTTTCTTCTCTTTCTTTTGATCCTTGTCGTTTATTCTTGTTCACACATGTCCAAGTGGTTCATATCGAATAGTTTGTTCATATCTAAAATATCTAGTGACCACCTGAAAATAGAATACGGCCGAACATTTTCAGATGTGTTTCGAAATCGTTTACTTTGGAATCTCACATTTTACATCACATTTCCTCTCAAGTCTTTTTACAGAATATGTCACTCCCTTCTAATAAGAAAAGTTTTTACTAATACTAATCATCTGTAGTTCAGCCACTCCTTCCTTTTCACACTTTCATTCCGATTTCCGTTTCCTATTACTAATTGCTACTATCTCGACTTCAATCTCAAACCTTTCCTATTTTCAAGTTAGATGTCGTCGTGTTTCAAGTTTTCAGAAAAAAAAACAATCATGCAATAATTCTCTCATACACCTACATTCTGAAAAACATCTGAACTATTTTGTTCTCTTAATTGCAGACTTCACTCCCCTCTCAATCTTAATTCATCATTGAAGTTTTATTATCATTATTATATATTTTCTTTTGTTTTTGCTCTCTCCTTGTATTCTGTACTGTCTCTCTCATTTCGCCTCTCAAATTTTTGAGTGTGTTTGATTTGTTGCGTTTTTTACATGTTTTTGTGCATTCTTTCTCCAAGTTGCTGCCACCTACTCTTTCTATTCACATACTCGACACTTTTCTGCAAAATAGTTATCTCTTTTGAACTTTCCGCCAATTTCTTTCATAATAATCTGTAAACTCTTTGCTTTTCAGTACTTGCGAAAGCAGGGTAAATGTACCATCTCGACGACGACTATTTTACAAGATTGAACCAGCCGTCGTCTTCTGCAGTTCAGTTTCCATCAGAATCCATACGATACGGAGGGAGTGGTCCAGCCATTACAACCACTTTTGGCGCTGAATCCGACTCTCAGACAACCCGCTTCCGATCACAATCTGCCGACACTCGAAGATCAGCCTTTCAAAATCAGCCGAGAACAATCTCAGAGGATCACATTCACGAGCCGTGGAACCAAGGACCGCTTCGGGCATCCGAAGTTAACTTCCCTTCGCAGCAAAGAAGACCCGCCTCAACTACCCCTTGGACTCATTCAGAGTATCACTCGTCTCATAACCTGTCAGTACCCTCTTCCTTCTCGGAACACCTTCGTGAAAGATCGCCAGCCAGTGGCTCTGCACTTCTCGACTTGCTCTCTCGCTACCCCTCAGCACAGCATTCTGTGCAAAACTCTCCAGCCGTGCAAGCTTATATTGACCGGATACACTCTGACAGGACGCCGCCAACCAGGACTTACACGTATCAGTCGGCTGAGACCGGCTTCCCGCTGATTGAGTATTCTGTACGTCAAGAAGTTCCGAACGGTATCAGAACTACAACTTCTGTGTATCAGAACGTTATCCCAAACGGTAACGGATATCCAACTCATCAGCGAGTTCAAACCACCTTCACCTCAAACGGACCTGTAACTTCCGCTTTTCATCGAGAATACCACAACTCAACCCCTCATCAATATCAGCACTCCAGTTCACTTGGTGGTCCTCCCCCGCCACTTCCACGCGAGTCGTCATTGCAACAGCAGCAGCAACAGGCGCACCCGTTCGAAAATCGATCCGAGCTTCATCGTCATCAACCGCCGCCATCTTCTTCTTCTTCTTCATCCCATCAATTTTACAACAACGGAGTATCCGCACCCGTCTCAAGTGCGTCGTCCGGAGGTTTTCGTCAACCCGTGTTTCACGACACGGACCAATTGGATATTCTTGCTCAACGTCTCCTTGATGACAACATGAGTCGTAGTACCTCAGAATGGAGCAAATCATTTGAACAGTTGCAGAATCGATTTCAAACATTGGAAAATGACGATTTAATGGCTCCATCAGCATTCACAACTAGTGGATCTATGACGTTGCCACGGCGTGGAACACAGCTGCCAATTTCAAAGTCTTCGAGTAACTACGAAATGAATAGCTCACTTCTTGGAAGAGCTGTTGAACGACGTGCAGCTGAGGCGCCGGAGCCAAGAAGATCTGGAGCCTTAGACAATTTTTGGAGTCAAACGATCAGTTCACGGCCGTCATCACCAACCATTCAAAGAATTCCAACAAGTTTAACCGCAGCTGAACGTCTTCAAATGCTTCAAGAGCCAATTGATACTGAGAAGCGATACACACAAAAAGTCGGAAGTGGCCAAGGAGTTGCAGCACGGAAAGCAGAGCTGATGAAGGAACCGTCAAATGAGTATATTGATAAACCAAGGACACCTTTGAATCCAGCGTTCCCATCAAATTCTTTCTTGGTGCCAAGTTTCAATGAACTCGATAATGCTGTCAATGAACTATCGAGAACAGTACGTGGAAACGCTTTTGGTGGAACTTCTTATGGGTCTGGTCCTTCCGGAACACATACTCCAAATGAAACACTTTCAAGAAGAATTGGTGGATGTGGCAGGTTCCCTACAGGTGATCATGCATTTAGTCCTCCACCAATTGATGTTTCCAAATCTCCATCTGCACTTCACCGTAAACTTCATTCACCATCTCCAACAGATGAAGTGAGTGAAAGCTCGTCAGTATATCAAATTCCAACTGGACTTCCGCACCCAAAACCAAAACATAATGTGAAGGAGCAACTTTATCTGGCTGGAATCCATACTCCTGGCTATCAAGTTTCTCGGACAATGTATCGAAATGGACCCAACTTCCCTGTCCCATCTACCGGAAGTGTTGCCTCACGGATAACTGAGTTTGAAAAACGACCAGGAACTCCAGTTGTCCAACTTTCGACCACCACTGTCAAATACCACGAAAACGTACCTGTTGCGGTGACTCCTAAAGCCGCACAGCAAACCAATGGCAATATGAGTCCAAGAAGCGCAGTTTTTCGTGCCAAGCCAGTTATTCACGTGGACATGGGTAGCACGTACCATCAACATTCGCCACCAGCACCACCAATTCGTCATATTCAAGTGCACTCGGTCCAAAGCCCAAGTCAACCGCAGTTCCAAAATAATCACATTGGAAACCATCATAACTATCAGCAACCAACAAATAATCACCGACAACATCAACAACATCCAATTAAGCAACATGACACTGCTACCCATTCGATATTTGACTTCAAATCAAATGTGAGTTTTTTGAAAATCGTTTTTTGCACCGCGGGTAAGAATGCATTCAGCAAAATTGTGTTCTTTTGGCTCTCACGGCATGGACCAAAGCGCAAAAACCAGAAAGAGTCATTTGAAACTCGAAGAGAAAAACATAAATTATTTATATATTTTGAAAAACTGACCACAACAAGTTAATTTTGCCAAACCTCTACTGTACGTTAATGACTAATCCGTAAAATTCAGTTTCTTTAATACATTTCAATACAGTGACCATTTTTTTTTACTTTACCCTATTTTTGAGTTGTGCTCAAGCGAAAATAGCTCAGCAATCTGACCACCAAATTTTTCGATCGAAATTGAGTTTGAAACTTGAGTTTTTAGGTTATACATCACTCTGAAAACTTGATTGTACAGAAAATCATCAGATACATTGAAAAATAGACATACTTACTCCTACATACTCTTGACATATGACACAACTGTAAACAATGAAGAACCCTTAAAAAAGTGGTCACCAAATGTGTCTAAGCCGGGGTCAAACACTTCAATGCTTATTAATTTTTCTTTGAACATTTTGTTTTTTTTTTGAAGCACCGTCTCAAAAGAGTCATTTCCTCGTTTGGTTTTTTGTATCAATAATTTTTTTTAGTTTTCTGCATATTTGAAAATATCATGTGAAAAAAACCCAATTTCCAAATTATAGTGCAATTTTGTTGTTTGATATTTTTGATTTTTGAGTAGTGACATTAGGGAAATTTTTTGTTTTCCACGCCCAGCTTTCGTCAAAATTTTCTAGAAGCTTGTTACTTCTTTTTACTTGAAAATAATTATTCTTCTGATTCCGAGCTCTGTTTTATTCTGAAAAATTCGTTATGTCTTCTTCCTGTTCTGAGACCGTAAGTGTTAATTTTCCACGAATGTTTTGTCAGTAAACTTTAGATTGCACTATGAACAAATGAGATCATATATCATTTTCCATAATCTCTAATCCTACGTAATCCAAAATCTTGAAAAGTTCTTCAAAGATAACGATTACCATAACATCTATTTGGGGGCGTAAAATGATTGTGTCAAGGGCTTCCATTTGTTTTTCTTACTTTTTTTCTCTATTTCCTGAATAAGTTCCTCAGCTTTTTCTCAGCTGGAAAGTGGAAGTAAAAGTTAGGATTTAAATGAAAACTATAAAGTGAGAAGAACGAAAACCAAAAAAACTAAAACTAAATTTAACGAACGTGGTCTGGCGACAAGCCAGATGATGGTTTTAGAGGAAGCAAAAGGCTTCAGTCATATACTAAGTCTCCGCGAACGATTCTCTTCCGTCGAGCCTTTTTATTTATTTTTGGAAGCAAAAGATGCTCGCCATCCTTCTCGTCCTTACCTCCTCCCCCATTTCCTCTCACTACGAAGCTTTTTCTTGTTATCATGTACATTACGATCAACTACCGTTTGTCTTTGCAATGTTCGTTCTCGCTAGCTCTTCAATGATCTTTTATCGAGTCAGCGACTCCTGAGCTCCTGTGCGCACTAGGCAAATGCTCAGGCTCATAAAGTCGGCAGCTCACAAACGTTTTGGCTCTAGCTCACTATTGAACTTTGCCCTCTTCACAAAAAAGAAATCCTGGAGTTTTGAGTCGACTTTTCAAGATTCAGGCTTTTTCGCACGATTAACTTTTCACATTTTTTTGCGAACTTTTTATTTTTTTTTTTCAATGCCCTTTCATTGCATCCATTCATCCGGCCCATTTCTCACGATGACGCTTTTGAACGTGGAATATTAGATGAAAAGGAAGCTCTATCAATTCATAATTTATTTTGAAGGAAATTATGCCTTAGTTTTTCTCTACGTGCAAAAAAGAATGCTGGCATATGGTCAGATCGCCATCATCTTAGAAACATTGTTCATTAATTCCAAATTTGAGTTTAAATTTTTTGTAAAACTCGATCGAAAACAATTTGCGTTGATAGATTCTTCGATTTTGAATGATATTTTTTTTACAATATTCGAATTTTTGGGAAAAGAGCTTCTCTTGAAAAATAAATTTTGAGAGTATTCAAAAATAAGAACCAATTTCCATACATTCCGAAATTGCGGTCTACCGAGTTTTGGGCTCTGAGACCTCTCGCTTGTGATGAAGCAGATAGAGTATGCAAGACGCCAACAATCCCATTATATGCATAGATAATATGATTGCAACACATCTTCTTCCATACACTCGGGAGTGTAAAGGAATAAAGAGAGAGAGTTTCTCTTTGGAAAAAACCAAAACTCATCTGCTGCAGCCATCTGCAAGATGTAAATCTATGTACTACAGCTGACCTCTCGGCATAAACTCTCGGATTTTTGAATTTAATGTTTTGCATCTGCTTGCTTCTGATCTTGTTTTTCATCTTTCGTATTTTGAGTATAGTTTCAGCAAAGAAGATGATGATAGGTTATCCCGTACTCACACATTACTAGTATCGCTTTCTACCCACTCAATCCTCCTACAATTGATATATTTCTTCTGACATCTTGGCTCTATCACCTTCATTCACTAGGTTTTTTTTGTTGACAATCTTGCTATTAGGTGTTAGTGCTTCTCGTCATCAAACACAACAAAGAAGTAAGAAAAAATGGTGTCTTCTATCTTTATACATATTGTAAAAGCTATTGTTGTATTCAAATGCAAATTCGATCCTATTTCTGTTGTCACCGTTCTCATCAAAATCCTCCCCTCTTGTCGTCATTCTTCCACTTTTCTTTTCCGTTGGTATCGGTTTTTGACAACTGTCAAAAGTATAGGTGAACCGGTTCGTAGTTGCTATGTACATACTTTTCATACTTTCTGAAAGTTCAAGTTTTGAAATTCAAAATACCTTTTCAAAGTGTTTTTTTTTTTGTTTCCTTTCCCCCCATTTCGTTGACCTCGTTTAAAGACGTAAACCAAGTAAAAAAGAATGAGAAATGAAACAATGATAATTGCGGAAAAAAAAGAGAAGCGACGACTTTAAAGCGATTTGGTAGTGTAGTGCGTGCCAAACACTTCTTGTGATTGATCTCTTTCTGTTTTATCTACATCTTCTTTTTTCACTTATCACTGACGACATCATACCATACGGAGGCCGTAGTCATTTATCAATTCTTCACAGTTTTGACCCTCAAAAACCGTTTTGATGTGTAACGAAAAATAGTTTCGACTTCCCTTTGATGTTTTGAAAGTACATTGGGATGATAATAACTTCAACTTCAATCCGACCAAAAGAGAAAGTAGAATGAAGTTTAGGTTGTCAGAATAAGTCAATTTCTCATACTAGTCCAGATTGGAATTACACCAATCTCAACAGTTTCGAGAATTTAATTAAAACATTTTTGATAAACACCTCGTGAACTTTGGAAATTACTTTTGAAGTTATAATACAACTATCCAAAATTTTGCAACCTACCCGATAGCCAAGAGTCAAATTTGCATAGAGTACGGAGCACTGGTGATTAGAGTTGAGCATACAAAAGCGCAAGAAAAGAGAGAGAAAATGAATAAGAAGGAGACCGGTCTCTTCTCCTCTTTCTCAACTGAATTTGGCCCCACTCATAAATATATGACTGCCTTCCTTTTTTTTGCCGGTGCGGACAAATGGGAAAAAATACTGTGCGCGGAATGTGCGCATTTTTTATTTACGCTACGGTTTCAATTCATATTGTCTTTTGTATGCTTGGCCGTGAGCCATTGCCTCCGGAAGTTGTTGTTTCTTATCAGTGCGCAAAGTGACCAAGTGTTTCGGATAAGACATGCACATACATTCTCCTTTCTAGTTTTATATTCTTGAACACAAGTAATGTTTTGAATATTGTGTTATCTGAGTCACAAAGTTGTATACTATGCATACGTATGTATAAGGAACAAATGGAAGAATACAATTTTAGAATTGAGGGGATTGTTGATGGTCGTTCTGCTATCTTCAATATTTCATGCAGTGTCAGATTTTTTGTATTGTTGTTTTTTGTTCTTTTTTTTCTTTAGCAAGATTTATGGAATAGCGGAAGTAAATGATATTCAAGATTTAGGGAAGGACTCTGGCTAAAAGAAGTTAATCATAGCTTACATAAAAAAATATAATCTGCTGGTTGAAACAGTCCCAGTTTTTTCAGTCGTTTTTCTTACAGAATTTTTTTTCATGAATCCATAAATTTAGATAAATCCAATCAGCTTGATTCAGGTCTTTTTTTTACAAAAGCTTTTAAATAGATGAAATTTCTTTTGGAGTTTCTGTGAGCTTTCCAACTTTCACTCTATTTTATTTCTTGCCAATTTTTTTCTAAGTTTCTGAAGTCAGAATAAAACCTTAGCACATCTGTTATTTTTTGCAATGTCAAATTCCAATAAAACTAGCGTAAGTTGAAGTTTACTGAAGTTTTCCTTTTGTTTCCTAGCTTGAAAGTTATTAAATTTTCGAATTTAAAAAATTCACGCACATTGAGCCTTTTTTTCACGTTTTTTTTTCAAATCAGGAAGATTTCCTCCTTGAAATATGCAAAGTTGACTAGTATAACCATTCCCTTTGTTATGAACATATAATCTCTTCGTTCCTATCTCCATATGAATTAAGCATACTTGCTATTCTCAAGTGGTTTATGATACTCTAGAGACTACAGAGTACAAACTGCACACTGTAATGTTTATGGACACAGTTTACATCTTTTTTTCGCTGATAAATTAGATTATAGAGCAACAAGTTTTGTGTTCCGGTAATTAATGGTCATCATCAAGAATTGCACCGGCACACGAATATTTCATGTGTCTTACGTCACACAAATCAAGGAAATTTTTGAAAGTTTTCGAATGATAAGGGTCGAGTTGTCTACGAAGTTTTGAAGCTTAGTGATGATGATGCGCCCTTGTTATCAACAAATTAGACACCAACACAAATTTCCTGTATTGCATTACAATAAGGTGGTGCGACTGTTAGATCCAGCTCTAGTGTAGGTTGGTAAATGTGCCAAGTTACTTTTCTTCATTTCCTTTTCCTATTTATGTTTGTGCGCTATGTACTTCTCAAGGGTCGCATAATACGTTAGTTAAATAACATGGAAGAGTGAGAAAGTTAGTATACGTTTATTCGGTATCTTTAGGAAACCAAAACAATTCCATATGCCAAAGTTTTCTGTGCAGGCGACTAATATCTCAAAATTTGTTTCCAGATTTAGAGAGTGTTTCCATTTGCGACAAATTTTTCATTTTTAGATTTTTGCCATCAATTTTAGTTTCCTCTTTCTCCCAATTTTTTTCTAAATTTTCTAAGTTAGGGAAATCTCTTTTGTATTTTGCAGCTTAGCAAAAAACAAATAAAATAAAGTCGATAAAAACGTCACTCGATATTTCCTTTCTTTTCCTGAATTCATAACCAATTCACAAAAACTATCTCATAAAAAATCACGATATATACCTATACGAACCTACTTCCGCTTATGTCATCTGGTGTGTATGTTCACTTTCGAAAAAGAGGGCGTCGTTTTTTTTTGACGGGTAATTTGCTCCTGGAAATCGAAGTTTCGCAATGAACTGCAATAATTTGTCAAAAGTGGATTCAAAATGGAAAGTATCCAAATATCAGTTTTTTATGCTTTTAAAAATTAGAAACCAATGTTTTCGAAATTCTGAGATAATACAGAAAATCACAGCAACAGATTGAGCTGTAGGTTTCAAAAAGTCCAAAATTTCCTGATATATTCCTCAAGTACTTATAAATTTGGTTGTGTTCGAACATTTCTTAAACTGACGACGTGCCTTATCATAATACCTGAAATTGACCCAGTTTTGATCTGCATCTTCAAAAATACATTCTGATTCTTTTATGTATCCACATTTTTCATTTGCGTAATATTTTTTGCTTCACTCTCATATTATTTTTCCGTATTCTTCCTCAATATTTCACTTCCTGACTCTAGAATTACATCATCCAGGTAGCACACTGGAGGGGCCTAGTCATCTGGAGTCGAAACGTCCTCTGAGCCTGCTGATGGAGGAAGAGGGCTCCAGACGTCGGCCTAGTGACGCTGTTCTTTGTGAATGCAGTGTTCTAGCCGCACGAAGAACCGCCAGGTCTCGGACTAAACCGATAGTTGTGAATCCGCGCACGTCATCACAACGACGTTTTCGACGATTTATCGAGAGCATTGTCCGAAAAGTGTTTGATAACCAACGCAAATCTCCGCGAGACGTAAGTTTTTTGTGTACAGTACAACGGGTTGAGTAGAATACATACACAATCAGTTTTTTTTTTGTATCCTCCCTTACCACAAACCATTTCTTTTTTTTTGTTTCCGTCTGACTGGCTAACTGCAGTGTTCGGCAAAAGTGTAAAGTCAAATCAAAAGCGCTCCACTTTCCCTCTATATCTCTTCCTCTTTTTCCTTCCACTCTTTCAGATCTCCTCTTCTCTTAGTCTTGTTTCTGTTGGTGAAGAAGGGGGGAGATCCGATCCCGTCTTTTTTCTATATATCTTCTACTTCTATATTGCCATCTGTTTTCTGACGGCTATTTAACTATTCCAACCAGAAAATCTTCCTGTGCGCGTGCAGGGAGATAACTTGACTCTGACATATTTGAGATAAAACCTGTCAAAATTAAATCGACGACTCTAAATTCTCTATTTTTACCACATCTAGTTGGTGAAAAATGTGAGAATCAGCGGAATATGCAAGCTATTCCAGCGCCAAGAAATTTCCGGGTCTGGCGATTACTAAGAAATCGCACAGTAAGTTTCCAAAAACTGTGTTATGAAAACTGAAAAATTGAAATATCGATCCACAAGAAATCATTGAGAGTACTGTGTAATATCCTCAAAGTTAATACCACCAGTTAGTATTACCTGATGCTCAAATTATTATGAAATTTGTCCAATGTTTTTGCTGAATAAATTGGTACCAGAAACACTGACTGTACTGTAACAAAAACACAACAGTTTTTTACTGAATATTAACAAATATATTTCACAAAAATTAGATTTTTCAAAAGTTTTTCAAACTATCCCCCAACTGATTTTTGTTCATTTCAGAACGTCTCTGCTGCGTCGGCCACTCAAATTCAAGCTGATGTCACTCCAACCAAGTATGTTTGCAGTTTACCGCTGACGAAAGAGAGTTGTACCTAATAGACCCACTAGAGTAGAACAAATTTGTACAGCATGCCCTAAGACGAGTTGACTAACTATCAACAATCACTGAACACTGTTCAGCAAAAACTTTTTTCTCGAATTTTTTTTTCCCGACAAGCTAAGGATTTCCTAGAGTACGGGTTGTGGATTCAACCTTTATAAAGTACAGTTTTCAAACGTGAGAACAAAGTAGGTGGTAGTAGTTGTTTGCTCATCTCATCCCATATGCTTGAGCGCCAATCACTTGCTCCGAGCCCTCCAATACTTAGGTGGGGGAGGTAGACACAGCAACAGCGGGTGTTTTTCGCAGCGTAGGATGAATCGAAGGATATGATGGTGACGCAAGAAGAAAACAAAGAAAGAAAAAGGGGAAACAACCACTAAACTTGTCACCTGGCGGTGCAAATCAACTACCGGAAGTTGTTTGATCATCCATAACTTTTAATTTTCCAGAAGTGCTCATTTGGCAGAACTCAATGTGGTTTCCCCGCCGAAAAGAACTTCATCGGCACCGGCATCGAGGCTGAACTTGAATGGTACTTTGGACACAAATGGAAACTATGGAAAAAAATCTGCATCACAATCTGATCTCAATTTCTCAGCAGAACTTTCAGTAGCTGCACCGACACGACACGCAATTCCAGAGCTTGATTTGACGTTCGATAACTACAATGATGAACAGTACAGACCGACACCAAAACCGGCTCCTGTTGTCAGTCGACCCTTACCACCCAAACCACAAGCGCCAAAAGAACCGTAAGTGTCTCAGACAAAAAATATTAGAGAACAGAAAAAAACTTGTTGTCACTGATTCAGAATCTACTACCCACAAGGTAAACCGGTGCCACAACTACAGAATGACACAGCTTTACGGCGAGTCTGCGAAGTTTTCCGATCACTTCCTAATCAAAAGGTGAGAATGACCTCCGCCGAGAACCTAATGACATTAATCATTGTGCTAACATGTTTTATAGTGTACACTGGAGAACATGCCAGCCGTGTGCGAAGCAGCCGGATTGCCAATGTACTGGAAGATGCCCGTTTTCTTGGCCATCACCAACGACGAAGACCGACCTGCTTCTCAAGTTGACTTTACCTCGTGGTGGAAGGCGATGACATCTGTTGCTCATGACGAAGCGGCCAGGTTTTTATTAGATTCCCACTCAATACGCTCATTCAATTGAATTTCTTCAGATTTGTGTACACATTGACGGTGGGATCACGAAGCTATCTTCAACCAGAAGATTTTTATGAGATGCTTATGGATATTATTCATACACACCCTGGCTTAGCTTTCTATCGAGATGCTACAGAATTCCATGACAAATATTGTCAAGTTGTCATGACCAGGATATTCTGGAATGATGCACATTCCTGGTCTGGAAAATTGTCAACCGATAGACTGCGAAAGGGAGGAGTTCTGCAAGCTATTCGAAATCTTCAGTTTGATGACGATATCAACAAGTCTCTCAGATATTTCAGGTATGTGTCTAAAAACAAATTGTGAAATCATGAACTAGAAGCAGATCTACTAGCTGTTTGAATTGTTTGACTCATAAGAATCAGTTCAAAGATTTCCCAGACACTCCCAATATCAATTTTTTCAGCTATGAACACTTCTACGTCGTATATTGTAAATTTTGGGAAATCGACACAGACCATGATCTCAAAATCTCCGCTAATGATTTGGCTCAACATGCCGGAGGAGGTAATTTATCAGCATTACGTTTATACTGATTATTATGTTTTTCAGCACTGGTACCGACGGTTGTAGACCGAATATTTTCTGGAGCAGTATGTACGAATCCAAATCGAGGCCAGCCTGTTGAAGAAATCGGATTACAAGAGTTTACTCAATTTTTACTGGCGGAAGAGGATAAAACTCATCCAACAAGTATTGAGTATTGGTTCCGAATTCTGGATTTGGACGGAGATGGTCTTGTCACATTATACGACATGGAGCTTTTCCATACACAAGTACAAAGAAAGTTAGCAGCGGAGGGAATTGATTCAATGGCCTTTCCTGATGTTGCTTGTCAACTTATTGATATGCTCAATGTGGCAGGTGGTGCGACTTCTTTCAAATTGGGAGATTTGAAGAAATCTTCACTGCGTGGAAGGTTTATTAACACATTTGTAAACTGGAGGAAGTTCTTTGCTCAAGAAACAAATGAAGGATCAGAGTCACCTAGAATTGAAGACGAAGGAGGCCAAGAGTTGACAGAATGGGATAGGTGAGTATACTACTTGGCTCAAGGAAAAATAAAAATTGTGTGATTTTTTCAGATATTGTATTGAAGAATATGAAGCAATGATGGAGGATGATCAAGCTGATGCTGAAACAATGTGAGTGACTATAGCTGAAAAAATTATTTGGCAAGAAGTGGTTCCCAAGTTTTGAGTTGGGATTTCTTGAGATACTACCGTGTTAGACGACTATAATTTTTAAACCATTCTGGTCAAAACGGCTTACGTAAACGCGAAAAAAATTATAATGATTCAAAACTAGGTTCGAATAAGCTGAGTTGCACAGATGTGAACTTGAAATAGTTTTTCCGGTAATAAAAAACTATGTTTTTTTACTCGAAAGATTTTTTCAGTAAAAACTATCGTTATAAGAAATTCCAATTCATCACTTGGAAACGACTTTTTGTGAACCACTGAACAGCTATAGAACCTAATTATATCTATTAATATTTCAGTTTTTGAATATGGAGTTTGGTCCAACATTCGAATATTTATTTTATTATATTGTACAGTTGTTATCGTTATAAGGATTCATGATAGTGTTATAGATAGGAAACAATACCCAAGAGTAGTTTGAAATTCTTGAAATGACAACAACAACACAAGTTTTTTCAGAAGTCTAAACCTGGAAGAAGACGATGGTCGATCAAGTTTAGCTTATCATGATGTTCTCTGATGTGCCAGTGCCATAATCAACGCTTTCAAACATGGGTCAAAAAATACGGTCATTATTTCAAAAGTCATCGTCCAAATTTCTATCCCGTCGAATGCTCCAATTCCATTTCTCAAAATTTCTCTCATTTTCTGTCCTGAACTCTTCCTGGTTTCAGAAACCTTCTTCTCACTTCCCCTCCTTTTCTCACAATGTCGTCATTCCCCGAATCCACAAATTCTCTCAATTTATTATTCCCTCATAGTCTTTATTTCACACAAAAGCTTCGCATGGGTTTGTCAGATAATTTATTGATAAACGTGCCGCCTCATTTTCTTTGTAGAAGAAAATCCATTAGTGTCAATGTTCTTCTTTGAAACTCTTCTTTTTCCAACTCTCATTTTTCTTTAAAACCACGGTGCTGACCTTTCTCTCTGAATGAATTAATCCGTTTTCATAATGAAAAACATAAATCTTAGAATTACTGTTTTGGTAGTTTGATCGAAGATGCAACGAAGCAACAAGATAACAAATGTTCTGGTACACTCAGATTATGTCTTTGTGTTTTATTCGTCCAAACATATACTATCAACAAACGAGTCCAGAAAAGGAAAGATAATGAAGGCAAAAAAGCCGTTCGTGAAAAACAACTATTCAACCTCAATTCCAATAAAAATAAATAATAAAGAGAGACACATACAAAAAAGGAATGAATTTGTTGATAAGATTGAGAAAAAATCACACACAAAGTTTCCAGAAGCATTTATACAGAAAAAAAACTTGAAAGAAAGAAAAGAACATTGAGAAAGTTGGGAGATGACCCGCGAGGTTTAGTGCTAACGACTTTACATTTACAGATAAAAGATTGAAAACGTACTTGAAGAAAAGGTTATCAACAGAAGTATTGGAGCATAAAGAAGTAGTCACCGTTCATCACATTTATCGAATCTAGTCGAGTCTATCTGATTGGAATTGAGAGACTTTAACCCTGTACTGTGTCATAGTAGTCAACATCTTGGTCTTTGTTGTCGGCAGTTGTGGAGCATTTGTCAGTGGCACAGAAATCAGCAGAGATGTGTAACATGTCCTATAATGAGAAACTTTTGGTTTTTGAAACCAAAAAGGCAAAGAATTAAGTTAGAGGTGAGAAATCAGCTGACAGGAAACTTTAAAAGTTCCAAACACGTGAGGCTGTCAAGAAGTTCAACGAAAGTCATTTTGAATTTTTTTCTTCCTGTCAATCAGGGAATTTACTCGACTACTGTAAAAAACACAACTATTTTTTAATGAGAATACAGCACCTATTGTTTAGCTCAAAAAAAAACATTCAAAGATATCCTAAACGGTTTTGGCTGTGTCTTATCACTTTGAAAAGTACAAACTAGTCAGCTTGATGTCCTATCTAGACTTTACTCACTTCTTCAAAGCTGACATTCGCTGCTTGTTGTGTGTAATCGAACATAATTGGCAATTGAATACCACTCTTAAGTTTCTTTGCCATATCTTCGTTGAGGATGAGCTCTGTGAGTGCATTCACCAAGAATTCCAAAGATCCCTCATCAATTCCATCGACCAAAGATGCCACCTGAAGTTCAAAGTATATTTTTTCCGCCTTCAATTCTATATTCCCACGTCGGAAATTTTGAACTTATCAATTCGCAATTCTCCGTGGAGGACGAAATCTTTGAATGATGGCTTATCCAGTTTCACCTCGGCGTTCATCGAAGCGGTAAGGAAGCGACGACTGCGGTCTTGTTGCTGGAATACACATAATGTTGATTGATTGAAAAATGGACACTCATAATCATTATGATAATTAGATATACCTGTACAAATGCGTCCACTCTACTGTCGATGTAAATAGTCATGTTGTTCTTTTTAAGCACCACTCGAGGATATGACACTGTATGAGACTTGATTACAACTTCTCCTCCAGGGAACCTCGTTCCGAGCGCTGAAAAATTTATTTTCTTGTATTGTTGAAAAAGTTGAGAATCGTCACCTGGGAATAAGGTTCCTGCGCAAATATCTCCAGTTCCGCAATCTGTTTTCAAATATCCAACAAGAGCAGAGTTATTCGTGGCTTGTCTGCTGATCTCGTAGTCAAACTTTCTATACTGATCCATCCAGAAAAGAAGAGAGCTCAGAGTATAGTTAGAAAGATAGAAGTCAATCATATGTCCCGAATCAGCGGTAGGAACTTGGAGTGGTGGACTTCTATATGGAAGACGGAAGTCATTCAGACGAGTTCTTCCTAAACCTTAACATAAAAACAGTTCAATTGATGTTGGTTAGTCAGAGTTAACAAATTTTCTGCTTACCTTGTCTCAAAATTCCGAATGAGTTTCCTCGATGTTTCAAAGTGATTGCCTGATTAGAGAACTCCACAGGTCCTGCAAAAAAAATTCTTATGAAAGACATGTCCCGAAAACAAACAGAGACACGCACACGCACACATGACAAACCCTCGCTCTCTGTCACTTCGTCTCTGTCTACGCTCGGTACATAAACACCCTTCGTCTCTCTCACTTTCGGCCTGCTTAGTATAGTGGTTAGTACTCCACGTTGTGGCCGTGGCGACGCTGGTTCGATTCCAGCAGCAGGCAACTCCTTTTTGCTTTTTTTCGAATAACAAAAAAATTACCGAGAAGAGCATAGTTGATGAAATATTGCTCAAATAGGGAAGCACTGAGTGGTGTGTTCATGATTCTATTGGAAAGGACTGGCACAAGTTCAGCATGGAAGGACGGGCAGACAACCTGAAATGCTTTCATAAATATTCTGAAAAGAACGCTTCAAAAAGTATTTTTTCATTTGTGAATAGTGATCAAGTTTTTGTATCTCTACCTGCTCGACAGTTTGTCTGATGAAATTTTGCATATGTGGAATGTAATTAGCGAGAAGAGCAGAATCGGCTTGGCTGAATTGCAGTTGTAAATTGTTAGCAGCAACTTTGCAGGTTATCAAGTCTGTTTTCAAATGACCATCTCCATTAACACCAGTCCACAACAAAAGTTCAACATTTGTCCTGCAAAAGTTTATCTTCAGCTTCCCCCAATCACAGAAGATCAAAGCACGTTCAACATTATTTTTTTGAGAATAAAGCTATTTCATTATCACTTTCACTTTATCTTCATTTTTGTGAAGATGTCTTTCTTTTTACACTATTACACTCAAGGTGTCCTTCCTCTCATTCAGCTTACTATCACTCACTTGTCAAACGACAACGGAACATTTCCTGTGATTTCACCTTGTGTTGTTAGCAGACTGAAGCTTGCCAACAAGGTCACGTTGATGTTTGTGCCCTGTAACAATTTTCAAAATTGTTTGTGAGAAGTGGAGTCAAGACAACGAACCGTCCAGGAAATTCCTTTTTGTGGAACAATCGACATTGAGGAATCAAAGAAAAGCTCATCAAATGAGATTATCCTGGATGATCTCAACGTGAACCGGACCTGAAAGCGAATTAACTTTAGAACTTTGAAAGAAAAGGATTAAGTTTGAACCATCCGAGAATTCCAGCGGAGTCACTCTATTTTCAAGCTTCCACATACCTGATTAGTTAATGGGGCAGAAATGTTGAACTCTAACCCATCTGAGTTCATGAATTTGATAACTCTATCTTTCAATTGATCTGAAACAATGCTCAGCGCTTTCTTGTTTATCCTGGTCACAAATCCAGGGGATGTTCCTTCTTCGGCAAACAAACTATCTGAAATAATAAATTCCATTTTTTTGTGTTATTTCCGAAAAAATCTTACTTGCAAGACTTTGCTGATGTGTGACATTGCTCAACCCGAGTATGACAAGTAACACCCAAATCATCAGATCTGAAAAACTCATACTGTCTAGTGATCAAAAAACAAAGAGAGCGCGTAAAAACCTGCTTCTCGTTTGTATTCGACAAAAAAAGTAGTGTGAAAGTGAGATGGCATACTGGGAGGTATGAAAGTGGAGGAACAATGCTTCTGGTTGTTAGAAGTTGCATAATCTGTGACTGGGAGGAGGGTTTAGAGGGACAATTATGAAAAAAAGATGAAGACAAAATAATGACATAGTGCTTAGTGCTACAGTGTAGGTTTCTGAGAGTCTAATCAAAAAATGACTTCCGTTGATCGGTGATTTTCATTTTTGAACCGAACAAAGTATCGGCATTTCCTAGGTATATGTTGTTTGCCTTTTTCATATGGCGATGTTTGCAACGCACTCTACAAAATCTCAAAATCTAAATGGTTCTGTGAGATTCGAAGATGCGCCGGTGAGATTTTGAGATGAAGAAAGAAAGGAGGAAATGACTTGGTCTTAAAGGAGGGCGACAAAAGAAAGGAGAGGAAGATGAACTAGATATATGGAAAGACAATATCTGAAAGCGAAAATAGGAGAGAGGATGGAAGTGTGTTTATGAAAGTGAATGGAGAAAAGTGTGGGTTGAGAGGGAAAAAGGAAGCAAAATGACTGAGATGGGAAGAAAATTGAGTTCTTATTTCATCAAATCCGTTTTAAAGATTATTTTTCTAACTGAAAAAAACTGCTCAACATCGCAACCTATACTTCACCTAGTTGATAACTACCTTATAGCCACAAAACTAAAAATTGTTCCACACTTTTGTGCTCATGACGGTTCGGTGCTTTTTATGAATCTAAAAACTCATTTTAATTCGATCATAAACTCAATTATAGATCATTCATGCAATACTGACTGGATACTATAGCTAGGTCAGCTTAGAACGGTAAAAGTGAGAGGAAAAGTAAATTGAGTTAGCCTTCATTCTCTGTTCGGGTTTTGAAAAGCTTCACAAAATGGCTGAATTAGTTTTGGCGCGGAACTGTTCGGGTAACAGACACGAACCGAAAAAGGCAAAAACGAGGCAGAGATTTGGGCAGGGAGGAGTCACGAAATAGGAAGCTGATGTTAGGAGAGAATTGTGTAAACTTGAAGATGAAGTCAACACGTTAGTGAAACCCGTGAAGAGAAATCGAGTAAGAACTGAACTGAAATGGAGAAAGTTGCTTCAAAAAAAGAGATAAAAGAAAAGAACGCGATACGATTACAAGATAAGGCGTTAAGAACAACTTATTGACTCGAACGTATCGATGAAACTACTGACAGGTGAAGAAGCGAAAAAGCGAAATTTCTCAAAATGTCTTCGATACTTTTTTTTCTTAAGCTGTCGACCTTGAAGATGTCAAGAGATCAAGGCAAATATATAGGCACACAAATTATTTATTCTATCCAATTCTCAATAGCCTTACAGGCGCAAAAGTCTACCGTCAGCAGCAGGTAGGAAGAAAGGTATAGACATTCAAAAAATGGAAATGAAGGACGGAATGGGAAATCGAGCGCCCTTTATTCTAGGTGATGTCATAATTCGGGAGGAGTTCGATGGGAAATTACCTGGTTACAAAAATGGCAAAAAAGTGGGCGGAGAAATCGAGGACAATGCTTGAATCATTCTAGTGACAGGGACACGGTGAGTGGGGACGGGCGGAACAACAAACAAGAACAAAAGTGGTATATGCATCACTGTGATTTGCCATTGTCTCCCGAAACCGTCCTTTGTAGTCGAAAGTCAGCAGTAAGTCATCACTCGACCCCTTGCCCTCTCATTTCTAATAAAGAGAAAACGACTTGGGGCTACAAAAAGAAAGACAACTCATTCAGGTGTTATGTTCATACTTTCAAAGAATGGCCACTACGACCGGTGGTTATTGTTTTAAAGTTACAGCAAGTGTTGTAGTCAACTTGGACATAAAGGGCAATCAGAAATAAGGCGGTAACCCAATGTTCATTATGTCTGGATGGGTGTTGTTGAAAAAGGTAGTTTTTGGGGGAAATGAGAATAGGTCAAGAAAAGTATAAAAGCATTTTGAAAAGTGGTAGAATGGCAAGCTCTCTGCAGCTTGTTCACTGTTTTCGGCTACCGAAACCAAGGTTTTTGAGAACCGGCTAATTCATTGCCTGGAAATTATGAAAATAATATCCAAATTTGTGTATTGGTGAGTCAAACGAGTAGTGAAACGTTTTCAGTATGAAAGAACGGTATGATTTCAATTTTTCAATATCCTAGAATCAATTATTCGGTTGAACTACTCTTAAGCTAAAGAACCGTAACCAAGGTGAGAGATATGGTATGGATGAACGGAATAAGCGCAAAAGTAGGCCGTCAATGTTGAGACATGCTGTGGATCGATGTGACGGGAAATCAAGAAGAGATGTGGGATGAAAATGTGGAGGTAGAGTATACATAAGATATAGTGTGGCTTGGCGCCAGAAGACTGACGGATAAGTATATGAGACACTTTGGAAAATGCGCGTCGCTCGTCGCCTCTCCCGTCCGTCAGGGCCCTGCGCAGGGGCACCGCCACAAGGGATACGCGGGAACAGAACAGCAGGAGGGCTAAAAGAAAACACAGAGAGAGAGGAAGAAGCTGCGACGGGGCCCCAGCCGATCATCATCATCATCATCGTCATCATCATCATCATTGTCTTCCTCTTCTTCATCTTCTGTTTCTCCTACAATTCCATCTCTCCTTTTCCGACGAAGACGTCTTCTGCTGTTTCTTCTTCTTCTGCTTCTTCTTCAAGCCAGCCGATTTGGACTGATCTGGACTGCTTTGACACAGCTGTCCCTGTCCCTATCCCTTTCCCTATTGCCTCTCATCTAAACCTGAACCCGCATTTATCTCCTTCCCCTTCTTCTCCTGCCTTCTTCGTCTTTTCTTCCTACATTAAGCTGCTTTTTGAATCAATCGACTATATTGTTTAACAGTTTCAGAAAAACGAAAGAAAACAAACTACAGTGAAAATTATCAATGAAGTGTGATAGCAACGAATTGAGAATAATCATTTTTTGTTGAGCTGAACTGATTGTTACTGGCAAATTAGTTAACATGATTGGAATAAACCGTTGTTTTGTTTTTTGATTTGGAGCTAATTTTTGAAACTACCAGATAAAAAAAAGCTCATGCTTTCTTGATAATAGTTATAACTCATTTTTCAGATTTTGTTTTATGTTTAATCATCAATTGTGAAGGATTTTGCAAGAATGAGCAAGTTTGAGTTTTAACAAAAAAGTTCAATGTTTGAAGGAACAATCATACATTTTACCGTAATCTGATCTTGCTTGCTGTTCTCCGTCAAAACTATAGAAAGTCAAAGATGCTTTCATTTTCCATGTCTCTTGTTTCATCTTAAGGCATTAGAAAAAAAAGCCCAAAAATCTGTCGATTTTTACATCTTTGAAGCGCTTACGTCCGCCAGTGCGGATTTTTGATCATCATGTTAACAATCGGGGTAATCTAGAACTACGGCAAAGGCCATATGCAACTACACTTGGGTTCAATGGTTGTTCGAAAACGAAAGGAAAAGACAAGAGAAACAGATTTTTCACAATTTTTTTACAATGCAGACTTGAAAAATGAAACATGGTTGAGAAAAAAATGATGAAGAAGGGAAAAGATACAGCCGGCATGCGGGTTCAAACACGTTCTGTAGACTATGAGAGTTTTTTAGTTCGACAACCACACTCACATCCTTATCCCTAATCTATCTTCATTTGGCAATGTCTGTTCTGTATGGAGAAGGGGACGCCCCTTCAGATTGCCAGTAACAATGATAAGCTAAATTTAATTTTCATCCGAAAAAACTCAAAACAATCGATTATGCCACCAAAATCGAAATGTGAAATTTCACAAAGTAGAGGATGGAAAACAAATCATATTTATAAGCTGAAAAGGTGAATATTATTTTGCTCAGGGCATTTTTTTTGTTATCAATATATCGGAATAATTTTTTCAAAAGCTGCACTACCGTTTCCTGGGGGCACACAGTTTTTATTTGTTTTTTCCTACACAGGCAATATTAAGAATGTTACAGTTACTGTTCAAATCTTACGTACTCTGCAGAGTTGAGGAAGAAACAACATATTTTAGAAAAAAGCAGGATGAATTTTTTTTTCAAATTTCTGTTTTTAAATGAAGCGCCCCATATAAAGCTTTGGAATGAAATTCCAAGGTAAAGTATTTTAGTTTTTCTTTGGATGCTTGCATGAATTAAAAATGCTTGGGTACTACAATCGTTTCCCCTTCAACGTGAAACTAAAAACAATTAAACCAAAACAACTTTTCAAGTTTCATTAAAATTATCACACTTTCATCGAGATCCGACACCTCTGGAGTCACATACAATGATATAGTTATAGTATAATTGAACAAAATAAATTAAGTAGTTTCAACCATTTGCATAAATAGAATTCTTGATAGTATCTGATACAGAATACGACTCAATCCTTGAAGGAATGGGGTGGAGAGTGAAATTAATGAGATCATCAAACTTTAGAAACCTCCTTGTTGTCCGAACTGTCCTTGATAGTGTTTTTGTCCTGGATGATGTTGGAATGGGAAGAGTCTACGGTAGATGGTGGCAAGGTCTGGTTTCTTAAATCCAAGGAAACTTTCCTCGTCGACTTCTTCGGTTTGGGTGGTTTCGGAAATCACAACTTCAGTGGTGGTGATCTCTGAAAAAATAGGACATTTTTACATTTCTCAGAGTAAAAAACAGGAGAGAATACAAAAAATACTTGCCTTCAGTAGTTGTTGGCTCTTCAGTAGTTGTAGTTGTGGTTTCTTCAGTGGTGGTGGTAGCTTCAGTCGTGGTTGTGGTCTCAGCAGTAGTGGTTTCTGGTTCAGTGGTAGTTTCAGCAACAGTGGTTGTGGCTTCTGTCGTGGTGGTCGATTCGACTTCAGTAGTTGATGGGGCTACTGTAGTAGTTGTCTCTTCGACAGTGGTAGTAGTTACTTCGGTGGTTGAAGACGAAGCAACTGCAGTTTTTCCAACCTCTACCCCAGAGCCTTCAACGACTTCTCCAAGAACAGAGAGGTCGTCATATTGCAAGAATTGACAAGATGTTGTAGCAATCAAAGCGAAGAACAGAACGGTAGGAAGTGCAAAGTTCATAATGTTGATTTGGGTGCAACGGAAAGAAGGCGGAGTAGAAAGATTTGAAAAGTGTGGAAAATGTAGTGAAAGCTACGAATTGATGGTTGCATCCTTCAATCCAGGCTCTTTTATATTCTCGATGGGGGTTGGGCAAAACAAAATGTGCAGGTTCGGGTGGGGCAACGGTCAGTCAGCAGATCTGCCAAAAGCGACCGTTTTCTCGCGCATTCCTCCCTCTTCAATATTTATGTTTGCATTATTTTTCGTGTTGCAACACAGGTGCCGCCGGCTCGACCCGGACAGTGAAAAACGGCCCGACGCACTGTGAAATAGAGAACCGCTGGGGCACTGAGGATGCCAGTGTGTTTTTAGGAGACAAAAACAAACATGGATTGAAAATGTGTGCAGGGTCAACACATATAGACAACTGGGTCCGCGGTATTTCCTCTTTTTCTACCCAGCTGAAATCTATGCCTCCGCTTGCGGCAATATTGTGTGTGCAACATGGCAAACTTTGCATTCATCCATAAAAAGAGGACGGTTTTTCGGCATTTTTTATTCGGAAGGAATAACATAAAACATAGTTCTCCTGGAATGAATGATCCCGAACATATTGTCTTCTACAGTCTCACACCGCCCACTCTACAAATTTCTATTCACTATTGTTGCTAAGTTTGCTTCTGCAAAATGAACGGAAGCAATAGAAAAAAGTCATTTTTGAAGAAAGACCAATGTGTTCAAACACTTTCAGGGCGCATGGTCAAAACACATACAAGCACTTGAGTTCAAAGAGGCTACAAGGTGCTATGTGTTTGTCAACTCATCAATTCGTCTAAAAAGTGTTCGGAAGCTTTTTCTTCCGACTATAGTGGTGTTTTTTATCATCAAGTTTTCAAGGAAAGTCCGCAATTTTGAAACATCTCGAGGTTTTTATGTTTTCTGTATATTTAATAAGACACGGTTTGAAGATGATAACCGTGAATGGTCATTATATTTTTTAGTGTTTATTGAACGATAAAGTCGGTGATCCAGCTTTAATGGACTCTATCTTAAATCATACCGGCCTAAATTCTTTACTAGGTACCAGCGGTACCATTCGTATTGAATATGATTACTATCTTATTATATGCTTGATTATCATGTTAAAAAAAGATATTTTCATAAGTTAGCAGCAAAATGTTTTTTTTTTCTTATTTTATGCCTTATTTGTTCTTCGGGATTTTGGGATGTTCCTTATTTAGGCAGTAATTGATAAAATATTGTCATGTATTTCGGGGAATTTTTCGTCGAATACAAATTAACCTGCAAGTACACTAGTTCATGTAGAACTTCGTTTCTCATAAGTAGAAAAATGACGCACGGAAATTAGTTTTTTGAAAATTGTGAAATTTGTCATTTTGTATTTCGAGCAGCGTCGAAGCAAGGAAAATTTTTGTTTCGACTCTTCTCACGAAAGTAGATTACAAATTCCCAGTTTCTTTGATTCCATCATTATGCTTCATCACAATGACCTCTTTTTTTGAAATCACAGCTCGGAAATTCGCTTCAACAATAAGCTAATTCCAAATTGGTATAAAAAAAATAAAAATTTCTGTTTTCCCATAACTTCGATGGAAAAACAGATAGTTACCCAGTTCTTGAAAATAACTAAACTGATTCAATTTGAAAAAAAATAGATTTTCTCATTTGTAAATTTTTGAAGATGAGTCCATATTTTGAATGTCTAGTTAGACACTGTGAAGCCATTTATAGAAAATATTTTACGATGTACTTCAGAAGCACTTTTCGAGTGAGTTTCGACAAAAATGAATATTTTAGTGCTGATTCATTGAAATATGAAATTATTTGAAAATTTTTAAATTTCAAGATGTGAAACTAAAGGTACTGATGTAAACCAACAGTTCCAGTTTCCAGAATCATCTGTTTCTGTTTTAGCAGAAGGCTTCGAAAAAACTTCAATTATTCCTCCAGAAATACATACGCTAATTTTTTTTTCTATTGTTTCGATGAAATTATCGATGCCTTCTTGTCTATGCGACAAACGCAAAAACGGAAGTGCCGTGCCACTTTTTTCCCGACGCTTTGTCTTGCGCCCTTTTCCTTCCCCCATTCCATAATTAACATACTCTCACTTCTCATGTTTGTACAGTCCGGGCAAACAAAAGATACTGGCTGCTCTTTGAGGGCGGCTGCTCTTTTCTTGACTTGAGAAAATTCAGTAGAACCAAAGGTGGGGGACCAAAGAATATTTGATAGACTGTTCAAATTCAAACACTCAAAAACAGTATTTACAACGTTTCATTAAAGGAAGTAGGATCAAAGAATTTACAGAAGTGGCAAAAGTTACAAGTAAAATTACAAGAGATTAGGGATTTGATGGGAAGACAGACTTATTAAAACTAGGTTTCGGGACATGACAAACGGGTACTGTAAGAGAAAATGTACTGAAATTTGTAGTTATTATCCGGTTTTTTTTGGAGAATGGAGGATTTGAGATGAGAACACCATAAAGAATTGAGAATGAATCTGTAGGCCGTACGAGGAAAAACCTGGTTTCTTGACTATGAGAGATGCCGCCGAGCTTTCAAAAACATGTTGTGTAATAACTCATGTGCAGTTTCAACAATGTCTATCAATCAAGTGGACAAAGCATTGAGAGATAATTTCATCACAATATTTGGTTGTTGGAACTTATTTTCGAATGAGAGCAATGGGAAGAGATTGAAATTAGCACATTGAAACTGTAACGAATGACGTAGAAAAGACCCAGATTACAAATGACAGATGTTGGAAGCAAAGCGTACACAAAAATATAGAGTAGACGGAGATGAATCTTTAGACTGGTACAATTGTTTCGAAAAGTGAAGGGGCGCAAAGAGGAAAATGCACGTGAACAAGCAGAAGGCAATAAGTAAAGTAAAACCCCTATTGAACTGAATCCGACTACCTAGAAAAATTCAAAAAAAAAACATTGAGATAAAATATCGTTTTTATTAAATTGGACTTTATTAATGAGGTTTGGATGTTATGGAGAGAGGAAAGTAAGATGGATTTACGCGTGGTTGGAAATTGTTGGAACGAAGACCCCTATTATGAGAGAGAAGAGAAGAGAAGTAATGAACTGGCAGACATTAACCTGGAATCCCTGTGAGACCAAATTCCAGAAAAGAACATTGATGAGAACATTATTAACTGGGTTCGGTGAAGAGAAATACAAAAAGTAATTTTTCCCGTCTGATCAGCAGTAAAGAAGGAAGGAGACAAGATAGAGAGAACTTTCACAAGACCACGTTTACAATAGAAATCCGGAGGCAATAAAGTAGTGAAACACACGAAGAAAAGGATAGTAATGGAGATGACAGAAGGTCACTGAGAGAATGGAAAATGAGAGAGAGAGAAATAAAAACCATGATTAATGTTCGATCAATTTGTTTATATGGTGGGAGCGGTAGAATTGCTTGATTGGAGATGACTCTATTCTAAGAATGAGTAATGGTAATCCTCTGATGTTGCTTGAGGACGTGGTTGCTGATCTTGAGAGGGCACAATTCCGGCTTCAACTAAAGCACGGTTGATCTTTTTCGAAAATTCTTGAACTTCAATCTTGGCCGTTGTCACAGCAATGATGAGTCGGTTATGCTCAAGCTGAAAAAAATTCTTTATTACAATTTAATGCAATATACACATTTGAATAGTACAAATTTGAATAGTATTTTAACACAAAAAACATTCATCGATTTTCACCCAACAACCATAGTTTTAATTCATCAAAAGCCTACCTTTTGACTGTCGTTCATGAATTTCTGTGGATTTTGGGGATCCACTTCTGTGTTCTCATCTGGCCGTGATCCTTCCACAAGTTGTTTCAGTTCTTCTTCAACACTTTCCAGTCCAGGCACCTTTTGGATAAGAGCATTCACGTACTGGAGAACCATTGGTGGCAAGTTGGCTAGCATCGTCACACTCTGATCCAAATATCCTTTGTCAACCGCTTTCTTGACATTCTCCGTCATCTGTTGTTGGTTGGCTGTTGGCTCGTTGATTGGAATAGTTCCTCCTTGAACCCACGATCCAGTAGTGCTGTTGTTGGAGTAGTTGACACTATTCGGAAGGTACCATGGGTTTTGCTCAGTTGGCAAGTCATTCCATCTGTTGTTCTCCTCGAAAATTGACGACTCGGTTTTGTTCGGGTTGTTTGGATCATTTTCTGGAAGCTCTCCCCAGCCAGTGACAACAATTGGCCGTTTTGGCGGTATTGGGAACGGGAACCGCTGATTGTCTTCTCCCTTCTTCTGTGGAACAGGACACCGATTTAAAGCTGTTTCCAAATCTTCATCTTCACCCTCAGGAACAAGCCAGAGATTGATTGGACGACCTGAAAAACTGCTTGGTAAATCAATAACAAACAATAATAACACTTACTTTGCTTCTCTGGATCTCCCCAGTATGAAACTCCGGTATCTCTCTGCCACTTCTTTAATTCTCCATTTGGATCATGCCACACTGACAACGTGAGATCATCTGAAGCTCCACCAATAGCAAACGAAGAGTTGTTATAAGACTGGTCTCCACCCATATATTGCTGCATATTTCCTCCGTTTCCTCCATTTCCACCAGTATTCCACATATTTCCGCCGCCTTGATTTCCATGGCCCATTCCACCGCGGTTGTTGTAATTACCACGTCCACTTTGTCCACCGTGGCCTCCACCTCCGTTGTTATTCTTCCACGATCCATGCCCTCCATTTGGAGCACCCATATTCCTCATTCCACCCATTCCTCCTCCCATATGCATATCCATTGGCGGTGGGACGGAGACATCAACTCCTCCTCCCATATTCCCAGAGTATCTTCCTTGATTATGGTTTGGACGACCGTTTCTTTGCTGCATCCCAGACATTCCACGGTTATTATCTTGTCCCCATGGTCGGTTCATTTGCTTGTTTCCTCCCATGTTATTTGGACCACCCCAACCTCCTTGATAATCCTGCTGCTGCATCATTGGTCCACCACGTTGTCCTTGTCCTGGTGGCCCGTGATTCATTCCGCGTGGGTTCCATCCTCCTCCTTGAATAAGTGGCATTGGGTAAGGCTGTTGTTGTTGTGGCTGCTGCTTCCAGAAGTCATCTGACTCTTTTCCCATTCCTCCATTGCTCCATACTTGGTGACCAGGCTGTGATCCCCAGTCGGCTGACGGACCTCCAAGACCGTTTATTGCTCCAAACGCTGAAGGAAGGGAATTGATAAATAATTGAACGGTTATGATTACTAGTCAGAAATGAACTTTTAACAATAGTGAAAACTCACGGGCATGTGGTGGTGGCGGCGGATATTGAACGTCACTTAATGGATCGGCCCATATCTGCTTGTCGTATTCCGAATTCGGCATACCTCCCCATTGACTCTGTGCAGGTGCTGTACCAGACAATCCAAGAGCATCATTCACATTTTGTTCTAAATTGTACATTTGAATAAAAGTCGTGCATGTTTTAATAGATGCATAAAAACTACTCACCAGAATTATCAGTTGAGTCCTGTTGCCAAGGTGATCGGCCAGGGAACGGTTGCACAGACGGTGCCCATACACGTGGCTGCTGCTGTTGTGGCTGTTGGATGCCATTAGCTCCCCAAACTTGCTGCTGATCATGAGGGCGCCATGGTGCATCGTCTATTGAAATATTATTCAGACTTCTTTCAAGACTTTCCATGGTTTTAAAGATCGCACCGTGGCGATCAGAGTTTGAGACAACCTATAAAAATGGAAGATTAATTCACATAAAAATGAAAAGATGACACGATTATTGATAAGGATATTCAACATCGTAAATAAAGTTGTATGAGTTCACTTGAGTATATAAGATTCCGAAACACCAATGAAAATGTAACGATAAATGCAAAGAAATCTAAAAGCCATTACCAAGAACTTTTGATGACAGTAAGCCTAACTTACTATGATAATACTAGACCACATTAGTAGAACGTTTGTTTTGTAAGGAAAAATCATTTAACAGAAGAAACCATAGACGTTCTCTGGGAAACCGCTTACTCGCTAGATTGGGTTGTGATTCGAATGAACATCTTTCATTTGGTGTTCATAAGTTAGAAACCAATATTAATATAATGAATTCAATAACATTTGATTTTTGAGATACAAAAATTGTACGATTTACAAAACCGATGTTGTAAAGGTAGGTCCAAAAGCCCCTTGGGGCACTGGCTAGGTGGGAAATAGGCGAACAAGGGTTTGAAGGAGAACCAGAGAAAAGCAGGAAAAGCATAAGAAAGAGAGAAAGACTAGTTAGAAAGGAAGCTGCTGGCGGCTGCTGCTTGCTACGGGAAGGCTACCCGATCGAGGGCGAGAAAGCGACCAACGACGCTTCTCTCTATGAGTAGAGAGGGAGAGAGGGATGAAAATGGTGGAGTGCGGCTAGAGAAGGAAGAGGCCAGTCAGAATCCACATCAAATTGCTTACGCGGTCAGAGACGCAGTGGAAAACAACGTTTCCTCTCTCCGTCATCTCTACTCTTTCCGGCGTGTGTGTCCGTGTGTGTGTGAGTGTGCGTTATGGCCGTGAAGAAAAGATGTGTCCCTCCTCGCCATCTCAGTCATCAGGCTACTCTCTCACGAATCAATGCGACCGGTGTGTCTCTGTGGTGAGTGCGAAGGGAAAGGGGGTCAGAGCCGAGAAGCGTAGAGTTGCCCGGAGGGAATAGTGAAGTCTGGGAAGAGGAACGATAGAAGCGCATACACTCATAGACACTCATCAGACGCCGCTCACCCGACCCTTCTCTACCAAATTTCTTTCTTTCCGTCCGACCTCTCTCTTCTTGTATCTGTCTTTCTCGCTATGTGTGGCCAGTTCCACATACACATACGCACTACCAATATATTTTCGATATGTGGGACGGACGGGACAAACGAGCGAAGACATACGGACGGAAAGAACCGAGGAACGGGTCACTCGAAAACAAGGAGCGTCAATTCGGGTTTCATTGGTAATAGCCCATATTTCAAATTGAAATTTCCAAAATTATGATATTCCAATTTCCATTTAAATTTCGGATATTATTGAAACCCATCATAGTCTTATTAAGCAAAAAGAGACGAGAATCGAGAAATCGAGATGATATCCGATATCTGGGAAACGAAAACTGACAAAAAGAGACCATGAAAAAAAGAACACGAAAGCGGAACGGGAAAATGCTAAGAAACGGCTATTTTTGGGGAAAAAACGATCAAGAGAACGATTGCGAAGAAAGATAGAAACCACCGTTTTGGATCGTCGGATACTTAGTACTTTAATCTAAAGCGATACTTTCACTTGAAACCTCGCTCAAAAAATGTTGAATTGCATTTGAAGAAACTTATGTACAATATGAAGTTTGTTTTTCTCCAGCTGTCAGAGTTCACGTGACCCCTCATAAGTTGTTTGAGAGGAAGAGAAAAAAATAGTACTCGTAAAAAAGTATGTTTGTCGAAAACAGATGAGAAAGCCATTAATAAAACGAGTACTCTCTGCTCATGAGATGACTAGCAGGTGTCAAATTTTCTAAGAATGACTCGGGTCAGACGGCTGGTAGTAGTACTCAACCGCGGAACAAGATCGAAAGCATGTAGCAAATGGACAGATGAGTCAACGAGATAGTACAAATGAAAGAGAGAATCCGATGAAGAGTGTAGGAAATACGCATTGCGTTTGCCTCCCTATCGCTGATCAATCGATTTTTTACTTCCCGACGCCTCGGGCTACTCAAACACATTTCTAACACCCAACTGAAATAATAAATCTAGCTCATCATATTCTACTTTGAAAATATTGTACAGTTCCGGCAAAATTATGTTTTTAGAAGAAACAAAACATGTGACGCTGGTTTTGTTTTTATTTGAAAAAAAAAACAATTTCCTTTTGTTTGACTCTCTTTTCATTTTTCTCCGCCTTTTGCGACCGTATAACACGCTTTTCTCAAAAAAAAACTGCGATCGCCCCTTCAGAAATTGTATATATTTATTACAACGTCACGGATAATCTATGATAAGCGGCTGTTCACTGAATTAATCGACTTTCGTTTCTAATTTTCCACTTGAACGGATGTCCATCTATTTCTTAAGATATTCAGCAAATAGTCCAAGCAATTTGGGTTTCTGGGAAATGTTAGAAAAGTTTTACAGTGTCATGTTAAAATTTCTGTATACCCATGAAACGTGCTCTTGAATTGGTTAACTCAAGAATATTTTTTTTTTTGAAAAATCTTTGAGTTTATCAGAAATTATTTTTCACCTATTTGAAAACACGAACAAAGTAGACCTATAGAACCGTAAATGATGGATTTTTAGTAAATCCCAGTTGACTAAGCTATGTGTTGTAAAAGGCACTGGTATATCCGATCCAATAAATGGAATCGTTTCAATTACTTCACGAATAACCGAGATTTATTGTTTTTACAAACAGTGTCAAGGCCGCCCTCCTTACTTATAATATCATTAGCAGTTGCGCCGTTTATTTTCATTTACATAACAAATGCGAAAACCTGCGTTTGTTTGGTGTGCGCAGTTATGCGTCTGTCTCTCGTTCTACAGGTTTCGGGTTCGGTTTTTGCTGGCGACACTTTTTTTACCTTGCCCTGGAACTGTGGAGATTAGAACAGTTTTTCTGATAAATGTGGAAATTTCTTTTTGTTTGTATAAAAATGATAACTTTAATTTTAAAAGATATCAAAACTTCCTCAAACTCCGTCACCTACTTTGTGTTTTTTCTTTGACTTTCTCACTGAACATTTTCAATTTTTTTTGTCTCATCACTTTCACTACAGGGTGAATGAATCGTTCGGAAGTGATGGATCCGCGATCTTCCGATAGCACAGGATCGGATCAAAGGCGCGTGCATGCCGTCCCTCCTACTCCGATGTATCAAGGCGAAACAAAAATATTAGACTCACTTCTGAAGGAGGCTCAGTTAAATCCAAGTCTGAAAGCGAGCGGTGAGAAAGACCACTGAACCACGGATCCTTATCCTGTAAAACACTTTTTTCAGTGATGAATCATCAGGCACAGTCAAAAAGCAAAGAAGAAGATGAAAAGCGGTTGCAGAAAATGCTTGAAAAGTATCAGCTGGAAATGAACATGCAACGAGCAAGCAGCAGGAAAGACCTGAATTCAAGCTCAGGACGTACGTGATAAATAATACATGCAAAAAGAAATGAGACATTATTTCAGCATCTCCTATTAGTCATTCACAGCCCTGTCTCATTGCTAGTGGATCACGATCATCAGAGTAAGTCTCATCATTTTGCCCTTTTTGAGATGTTCAACTAGCGAAAACGGCTGGAAATACATCGACAAGCATGTTTTTGAACTCTATTTTTCACAAAAAAAAATAATATTTTTCAGTATTCCACCTAGCGAACCAAAAATGAGTGCATCAGCATATCAAAGACGAGCATCTGCTTCTGGAGATCAGGCCTTAGATGTTCCTAGTTTAAGCAACAGAGTAAGTGAACAACATGTTTTAAAAAACAAGGTCATGTATTATTTAGAATGTATCAAGTAACCAAAAACTTATTCAAATTCTGCGGGAAGAAAACATGCACTTGAAAAAAGAGTTAGATGCTTTCAAACGGAGCCTCTCTAAACTACAACAAGTAAGTTTGGCAGCAGAGCAGAAACTCAACTTTGCGAACATTTTACAGATTGAATACTCATATGCTCGTCTGGAACAAGAATACGAGTATCTGGCAAACGAACGAAAGAAGCAGGAGAACTTAGAGCTAAATGTTATCATACAATTGGAGAAATCAGTGAAAAGGTAAGATGAAGTTCTGATAGAGTAAAATTGAGTATTATTCATGAAGATCAGTATAAAATGTTGCACCGTTGAACTATTATGCTTGATGTTTGTCAATCGTAATCTGGTGCTCAAAAAAGGCTAATTTCGAATTATCAAAAGTTTTAGAGGGTCACCAATTTTCATCAAATATGAAATACATTCAAGAATGAAGTTTGGCCAATCATTTGAGAGGGATATTTTCTTGTCATTTGACAAATAGAACTTATCATTGATATTGTGTTAGAATTAAACCATGATATGATAAAAGATGTTATACCACTCATTGGTAATTCTGGATCTAGAAATTTGGAGAAACAATTTTCATCTTTTAATGAAAAACCATTACTATAATAGCCACACTAATAGCTTCATTTTTAATGAAGCTGTTCAAAGTTATTTCAAATTTTGTATGTTGATTTATTCCAACATTTTCCGAAATTCATCTTAGATCCTACTAAAAACGTGATATTATAATAGTTTATGACGGGTGAAACGCAAAAAAAAGGCAAACTGTTTTACACATAAGTTCACTTTTCATATAGGCTTGAATTCAATGCTTCTATAATGAACTGATGACTAATTCATTAAGGTTAGTTTTTCAATCAACAAAATTACAGTTGTTCTTCACGTTACAAGGTATTTCTGCAATCAAGACATTGTCAATTTTGAATAACTGGAGAATTTATGGATAACAACCATTTTATATTGAAAAATAAACTAGTAGTTGAATAAGATGTAAAACAAGAATGGGAACCACTCAAAGCAACACAATTAGCATGCAATGCAATAAAATTAAGCTATTTTCAGACTCACCATTGAAAGAGACGATTTGCAAGTACGATTGGAGAAAGCAAGTGCAGAACCAACGATAGTCGCGAATCTGATGTTGAACGAAATTCAGCAAAGTAAGAGAAAAGAGAAATAGAGAAAAGTGTACAAAGAAAAAACGAACGAGCTCGACATTTTTGATTGATTCCCATTTCTCCGTTTTCTTTTTTTAGGGCAAGAACTTTTCGCTTGCAAAGAACGACAAAAAATGGAGATTGAGGCGCAGAATCAGACTTTGGAGGAGCAACGAAATCATATTGCGATGCTTGAGAAAGCACTAGCCAATTCGCAAGAGCGTCTCGCAAAACGAGAGAAAGTATGCCTAAGACTACATTTTCTAACAATGTCTTCTCCTTTTTCAGAAGTGCGATGAGCTCTCCGCTGTTGTTCAACATGCGGATGAGTTAAGGAAACAGCTGAATGAAGTTTGGGAAGAACAGCAACGGAGGGATCAGATGGTAGAATCAGAACGGGCACAGTGGGAAATGGAGAAGACACAGTTGAGAATGCAGTTGAACAAAGACACATCACTCACTGGAAGTCTTAAGGTTTGTCGTAAAAAATTACTGAATTGGAGTATTGGACTTGAAATTGATGTGAGCAATGTATTCGGAAAATACATCAAATGACTACGCGCTCCATTGATGACGCCGTGCGCCACGTTCAAAAGGCTAGGCCATGGCGGCCAAAATGACGACGTGGTCTAGCTTTTTCAACGTGCCGAACAGCGTCATGGAGCGCGTATGAATCAAAACATTAAACGAAAAAAATTGCTAAAATTACAAAAAAACTAATGAGTGCTCAACATCATTATGACGTATCAATTGACTGATATAGAGCCTTTGTCAGTTTTGTGAACTATTTCACTGCAAAGAATTTCAACCGTTGTTTGGTGAGGAAGAGAATGATAGTTCATAACCAACCAAAATAGTGTTTCTCCATTCAAAAATTGTATGTGTGACAAAAAACTCAATGATGAAACTCTTTTCCAACGTAAAGACGCTCTCCCATGAAAAATTGCTCGAATCTGTTGGTAGTTCATTGCTAACTATTTCAAATACTTTATATTGTGAAATTGGAATGCCAAAAAAGAAGAAGATATTTCAAAACTGAACATTTTCTCGCAGAATGAGTTTAACGAATAATAGCTCTTCAAACATGTCACTGCGATTTTCAGAACATTTTTGAAGGGTCATGAGTTTCGAATTTTCCTTTTGCTGTCTTTTTAGGTTTACCTAACGTTGACAGACATGTTATACGAATTTCAGATAATTTATTGTCAGATAAAACAGTTTTTTGTCGGAGAACCCATAAATTACAATGAGTTAGTAGTCTGTAAATGAAAAAATAACCCAGAACCTTACTCCATTTGAGAAAATTGACAAGAAATTGCCTGATATTGACAGTATCAATTTATAAATCTTACTTTTACAGCGAACAACGACTCCGGGAAGTACGGAAGATCTCATCAGAATGCGCAAGAGCATTCAGTCAAAAGATGAGAAGATACAGCAATTGGAGAGGATGGTCAATGATCTGAGGAGGTATGGCAAATTAGACCTAATAATTTTTTTCATTGAAAAATCGAAAATTTCGATTATGTGCCCAATATTTTAACTTCAGAACGTTGGGCGATGAGACTGAGCGCCGAAAATCAACTCTGGCTACTATCACGGACACATTCGAAGCTCAAATTGACAAATTGAAAGAGGAGAACTATGAAAAAGTATGTGAAACTGCAACTGTGCATTCAGATTTTTTATCGAGAAAGCACGCAATCAATTTTCTCTCAACTATTTCATCTCTAATTTTTTTTCAGGAGTTGATCATAAGCGAACTTCGAACTGAGCGGGACAAGTATGCGGCGATGGTGGATAAAAGTGAGTATATGGAGGTCCTAGTCTTGAAAAAAAGAAGAAGAAGAGAGGCGACAGCGTCTCTTTGACATGTGAAAAGAGCAGGCGAGCACTCTTCTCCTTTGCCCCCTTCTTTTTGCATCTTCTTTTTTTCCAGATAGTGGTGACGAGGCATTGAGTCGAATGGAGGAAATAAGGCAAAAAATACAGGAGAGAAAGAAGAAAGGACGATTAGGAGTGACAGGAGGGTAAGGTTTTGCATCCACATTAGAATAATCCAAGAAGTTCTCGAAAAAATCGATTTATAGTGCTGAGATTGTGAATGCAATTAAAGTTTGGAGAAGAAATTAAGAAACAGTCATTCATCACTCATATTTGTCAATTTTACTTGGAAAAACAAAAAAAAATCAAATAATCCTCTCTTTTTAGACTCTCGGAACACGCCAGGACATCATCTGGATCAATGATGCAAAATAGTCTTCACAGAAGGTAACGAAACAGGAAATATGATATCGTATGAAAAATCCAGATACTTTCTCACGATATTTCGAACAAAAAACTAGAATCAAGACACATATCTAGAAGTTTCCGTGAGATTTTCTGCTAGGAATATATGTTCATAACTTTGAATAAATATCCAGAAACGTGAGATACTTCAATAGCCCAAGTCAATATATGCGGACTTCCGAGTGGAGTGAGTTCAGGAGTGGGGAAAAATTATTTCATAGAATACTTTTTATATTTCAACAAGAAATGATTGCTCTCAGATCATCATCGGGGTCGTCATTTGATCCAGTTCCTACTGTACCAATTCCGTACAACATGTTCAAGAACACAAACAATAATAAGTCAATTCATACGGATAATCAGTTTCATTAAATACTTCTTTGCTAGTTCCTAGTCTGCTATTTATTATTGAAATGCTTCTTCAATTTGTTACTTTCCTGTCCAAAGCATAATTTCTTAATTTCCAAAGTTCATTCCTCTCTTACAACATGTAAGTAGTTGAATATGATGTAATAATAACCAATATGTTTCATATGGCTTTTTTCTCAAGAATATAGTCGGTTTAGATGATCCTCTGCTGTTAATTGCTTCAGTTCAATTTTTCAAAAGCCATTCTTTCTTATCTTTTCATTTAAAACTGTAATTGTGATGTGAATAATATCAACCGCTTTTTGAACGGTGCATAGTTAACGATGAAAAAATAATAAATTTTCTGATTGAATTCCTAATTTCGAAAAGTGTTTTCAAAACAACTGAAATTCCTTAAAAGTACAACGGATGTCTGTGTTTGGAAAAGAAGAAAATGAAATAAAACAAAGGAAAAGCCAGAGAATGGAGAATGGAAGACAAAAAAAAAGTGCTCAACAAGCCGGAAGAGACGTCTACGAATGAAAAAGGATGGAAGGAACAGAATAGGATTCAACCTACGCTTTTGGATGGATAAGGACGGAATAATTGGTGTTGTGTAGAAAATCGCATTTGGATTTATGTATCGTGCACTCTCTTCTTTATGAGCCGTGTAGGTGCACAGAAATCAGACAGATAATTGGCTTTTTTATGAAAGAAATTGTGCCAAATATGAAAATGCAAAAATAAATGAACATAAAAAAGACAGTTTTATGACTACAGCAAGTTTTCTAGTGTAATCTTGTTTGTGGAAAATATAGTGAAATTTCAGAAAAAGTAAAGAGAAAAATTGCCTCATCAAAGGAAAGTGCATCTCATTTTGAAGACAGAGTTTTTGAAAAAAAAAGCTAATTTTTGATACACTGGTTTAGGGGTTTTTCATAGTTGTACAGGGTGGCGCATAATTACCCGCACAAAACTTTGCGGTATAGGAATGGCTGCAGAAACATTTTTAATGATAGGAACTTTTTATAAATATGTTTGATTACTCAAAAATGAGTAGTTCGCCAATTTTCAGACCCAATGGATCGTTTTGGACTATTTTATGAAACGACGCGCTAAACTGATCAGCTTTTGTAGGGAAAACGGTAGCTTAGGCACTAAAAGAACTGTATACAAATCAAAGAGAACGAATAGGAAATTTTAGCTATTGTTGTTAAAATTTAAGTATACGAAAGTATTTCAATTTCTGAAATTTTGAAAATCGTGTTTCTTCTGGAAACAATCTAATTATCACGGCTTCGAACCGTGGTTTGCACCATTACGCACTTCAGTGTCTCCACAAAGCGAAAGTTTGAGCATCTGTGGATTTGTTCAAGATTAATTTTGGTCTAACAAGCTTTCAGAAAATTTGGGAAAATACTAGAGAAACCATTTCCAAATCTTTTGGCAGAGACAAAAGCATTTCGAGATCCAAAAATTGGAGGCTCCGTTTCAATCAAATTTTTCGTTGTTTTTTGTGTTTGACCAAGAATGTTGAGCTAAAAGCGGCGAACCTTCCAAAACTGTGATGATACTTATTCATCAACCTTTCAATGACAATTTCCAACAACTTCTGGCGTACATAACAGTGAAAGCCTTTTTCTCAAACGAAAATGCAGATATTTCTGGTTTTACGCCCGAGAAGGGCAGTATGGAAGTTAATATTTGAAGAGAAATATCCGGAGAACGAGATGTTCTACACTGTCAATTTTTTTCACAAATTGAAGGCATATATGTGAGAGCACGAAAAAAAATTTTGACGACTTTCGGTAGAGTTTGAGCAGAACAGGAGCATTCAAAATTCGCTTGAAGCTGTGTGCTGATGTCAATGACTAAGAAAAACCAAGATACAACAAAAGAATAAAACAAACATATGACCTGAAGTTAATTGAAACTTTTTTGTGACACATTAGAGTATTCGAAAATAAAATTTCTAGTAGTTCCGTGCCTTGGCTTTGGAGTTAGAGCACTTTCAATCTGTGCGGGTAATTATGCGTCACCCTGTATAGTAACAACAAACGTTCTCGAAAAGCCAGAGAATTCAAGCGCCTCTTGGTTACAATTTCGAGTTGCCTAGCAATCTCTAAAAAAAACTCAACACACTACTTGAGCATGAAACGCCAAGTCATAAATTTCATAAAGTCAAGAAACGTCATAAATTTCAATTAAAACTTTATTTTTGAAAAATGATAGTTCTGAATATGAGATCTACCCTGTAGTTGAAAAAAAACTGCAAAGTTGAGAAGATTAAGTGAAAATATATAATTATATATGAGGAATGAGCACTTTTTTGATATAGGAACAATAATAGAAACAAAAAATCACCGATATGAATGTGAAAGAGCTGTGAAAGGGTAATCAAGTGGCTATTTACAATGACAATTTGCAAATTGTTTGAAGCGAGCAAGTGACCTGTGAGGTGGGGCGTTGGGAAAAATAGGGAACAATAAAATATAGAAAAATATATCAATTAGAATTAGAAGTAAACTGTTGGCGAAGCACCTGAACCATCCGAAACGACAGTAACCGGGACGAGGTGTGCTCCTTGAGATCGTTTCGGGCCAGGAGATTTGGATTCGTAACATCGATCTCTCTCGCTGTTGACGACATATCTAAAAATATTAATATTGAACCGATCAGTTTTATTAGGACATAAAAATAAAGAGTTTGTGAATTTTTTACTCACCTCGAATTGATTGGCGTTGTGGTTGTGATAGAAATCCCTGTATCAGTTGTTCCATTCAACCAACAAATGCTGGATCGTCGGTTCCCTTGCTTCCATTTTTCACAAAACTTACGACAAACGAGAATTGCAAGCATTGCAAAAATCAGGCACAATATGATCATTATCAAAAGTGCCAATGTTGTTGAGGAATGAAGAACAAATGATGGATTGTCGACATTGACCTGTAAAAGAACAGATTTTGCAAGTATTTAAGCATAGTATTCACTTTTGTAATTGCCATTTGCGTTCCATCTTTTGCAACAACAATCAGCTCACAAGTTTTGCAATTGAGACGAGCTTTTGGCAACAGTTTCACTACACCATTGGTATCAACTTCGAAATCACTGAAATAACAATTTATAAGAAAAAATTCAGCAAACTTTCAACTGACCTATTCATGTTCATCAAAATATATGTGAGTTTGTTGCCGGAGCGGGATGTAGCATTTACTACTCCCAATACATTCAGTTTTCCAATAGTCATTTTGTATTCGAACTTTTCAAACTTGATAGGTGTTCTACATGATTCCTCCGAATTAGCAGTCATCAAATGAAGTGTTGTTGACACGACCTTTAAAAATCATATGAAAACACATAAATCAAAAGATGAATTACGTTTTCTCCATCACTGGCTGTGACATTCAATGTTTCCGGTTTCTCAAGTTTCTTTCGGAGCACAACATTTCCAGAAACTTCGTCAATAGATACTGTGTTTGTATCAGCAAGAAGTGAATATGTGAGAGACGCATTCTGCAAAACGTACGATTTAGAACACGATTTTTGATAGGTTTCACTCACGTTTTCCGAGTTTGCTGCAACAGTGATTACGGTAGACCCAATTGGTGTTGACGGTGAAATCTGCAGATATCTCTAATTTCAGAAAAATGTTCTTCAATTTCAAAAATACCGTTGTAGAGTAAGTATTGTGTTGGAAAGCCAATGAAGGTTGTAGTCTAATAGATAGAATTGCGGTGCTGTTCCTCTCTGGGTCATCCTTTTCAGCTGCCTGTAAATACTCTAAGTTTTATAAGTAATTTTGTCAAACCCTATTGTATTTGTTGAACGGTTCCAATTAATTTCTCTAAAGTCTTGTACTTTTTGACACTGCCGCTACTAACAACCGGCGCCATTAGTCCAAGGACAGTTTTACTCTTCTTTTTTTTTCTTTCTCGATTCAAGAAGATAACATGAGAAAATGGTGCATACTTTGCCTTAAATTGAATGTCAAATTGAATAGGATAACAAAAAAAAAAGAAGAATTGAACGAACACACATCTTGAAGTTGTTCAATGAACCAAGAAAAAATAGTGGAAACAGATGAAAAGAGAATTGCTTACCGTCACAAAGAAAGTGGCACGTTGTGGAGGGTTGGGTGTAATCGACCGAATGCGTCCGTCGTTGTCAATCGCAAAATGATCCGAGAGTTCTGGAAAAAGTGGCAGTGTTCATAAATGAAAAGGAAACTGTTTTGAAAAGTGAGCGTTTTTTTGTTCCAAGTTTGTATGGATCACAGGAAGCTGTTTTCCTGACGTTTGAGCATATTCTATAAGAAAAATGTTACAAAATTTTTTTTGTGAATTGAAATGATGAAGCACAGACTCTGGGAAACATATTTTACATTTTTACAGTTTGTACGAGTCTCTAACCTCTGTTTTTTCAATCATTTATTCAGACCCCATGAAACTCAAATTCCAGAATTGTTTCCAGCGCTTTCTAGGCCCTTGTTTTTTTTTGTTTCATAGAATTCCAAATGGATACATTCAAATCCACTTTCTATTCCCGATAAATGCGCCATTCATTTCGAAAACCATAGTTGTCGATGTTTTTTTTCCCTTTTTTCAGTTTGGTTTCCATTTGCGCATAAGGCACGCAACATGAGGTATGAAATGATATGCGGCGCCTTTTCTCAATACGTACCTCCGGACAGAGAAAAGATCAACGAAGCGTTGAGACGATCGCCATCCTGTGCTGAGACAGCCTCCGGTTCGAAAACCAATATACCATTCTGAAACATTTGAAAATGTTTAGTTATCAGTTGGATGGAGGTAACTGTACAACTTCAGAGTTTTGAACACACCTTCTGAGATTTAGCTGTGTAATGCGAATGTTTGAACCTTGGAAGCAGGTCATTCACGTCAACAACTGTCACATGCAACGGTACTTTTGATGCCAAACTAGGTTCTCCTTGATCTCTCGCTTCGATTTCCACCGAAAACTTTTTGATCTCCTCGTAATTAATGCGATCCTTAATGGTGATCACTGGTTTGAAAGGGTCAGGAATTTCCAAAAAGTGAGCATGTGGTCCAGGAACAATTGAGTATTGTACAAAACTATTTGGCCCAGGCTGATCGTTGTCAGTAGCCTCGAAGTCAGTGAAGACAATTGTACCTGAAATCAATTTGTTGAATAATTTTCCAAACGTTCTTGACCCATTACCAGTTGGTAATTCCTCCTTAATGTCAACAAAGTACTCGGCTGAATCGAAAACTGGCGCATTGTCATTAATGTCTTTGACGGTCACAAAAACCGAGATGTTCAACTGCAAATCTTATCAATTGTTATCAGATTAGGGAAACAATAAAGCTTGTTTTTCTTCGCTATCTGTCATTTTCGATTATTTTCTTACCTGACTAAAATCGGCATCCAGATTAGAAGAACGGCATTCAACGACCGCTTCGAACTTGCCGACTCCCTGAAATTAGACGATGAATAATTTGAGTGTGCGGGTGTCTTTTCTTTTTCATTCCCTCTTCCATCATTGACTAACGCATCATAAAACTTGTAGGCCACGATTGAATGTATCAAAACGTCTTGTGTCCCCCAAAATGGTACCTTAGTCAGAACTTAGACTCTCTCAGACTTCCTTTGCCTCCCAAATAGGCAAAGAAGAACCGAGTGCTCTTTTGTTTTACACGCTAACCACTTAGAATGGTCTGTCAACAACAACGACGAGTGCCTGCGCATCCCAATGCTCAACTATATTTAAGGTTTTCGGCTCCGAGAGCCGCCTCAGATTTCATGATCACGACCGATAGAAATGGGACGAGAAGAAAAAGAGGAGAGAACATACTGTGATAAGAAATGTGCAAATAAAATTTGAGTCAATTGAACTTTAGGTGGATGGACAAGAGATTCAAATAGAATCTAGCATGCTGTGGAAGACTAAGATAATTTCTTGTAACGGTTGACTAAGAAAATGTTTGGGGAACATTGGTTGAAACTCTAAAACCCAAAGTTCACATTCGAAAATTGGACAGTGGAATGTAATGAAAAGCCCTTGTGACTTAACAGTACAAGTCAGTCAACTCATAGTATTTCTCTTCAGATCTTTTTCTTCAAAGTTAGAGAATGTTTCAGAAACATAGCATCAAACGGTAAATAGCTTGCTCAGTCTATTCTGGATTCTGCTAGATTTTTTCCAATAGCACTTCTGTGTTTATGATTTAAGACTTGTTATACTTTCTTTCATTTTTACACTTCAACAAATCACCTCATCTCTATCCAATCCTTTTTTCAGTATTAAATCGTGACTGCCAGGTTTCACATCCACTAAATCACTTCCTTTCACCACTCGTAGCTCGACATCGGTTTCCTTTGATGTTTCCGATTCAAAAGGCAAAGTGCCGATTACATTTCCTGCAAGCAAAAAAAAACAATGTTGATTTATCGGACTTATCCGATTTATCTAAGAATCTCTCATATTTGGTTTCGCAACATCTTATTCGTCAATCATTATCCCATTACCCGCCCGTCATCATGGTCGTTAGTTACATGCCGATTGGTGCTAATAATAAACTTGCCATCACATGTCCCAATCTTTTCATTCCTTTCATTTACTTCCTAACACACTCCCTCCGGTATACACAAAATCTGCACAGGACACGTTCTGTGTCTATCAAATTGGCTCAACTAAATCTTGTTAGCAGGTTCTCCCTCTTTCCTATTGTATGCCTATATCCGACAGCGCAGTTGAGGGTGTCTAGTCACTAATGATCAGCTGCGGGGTCCATCGTTTTACCAAAAGGGCCGATGACATGAAAATAATTTAGTAAGATGAATGCGCTCGAGCAGAAGAAAGAAATAAGGAGAAAATGGAATTGAAAGGAAATTGTTCCCGGAAAAACCTCCGGAGAAAGTATAGTTACAAAACGGTCTCATTCAGGTCGGGAGCGCGTTTCGAAAAAAAGAAAGCCAATTATCGTTTTACTTTTCGATAATACGAGTATGAACCAAAAGAAAAGTGCGCAAGTAGAGAAAGCGTACGGATAAAAGTGACATTTATGTATCTAAACGTACCTGGTTTCAAATCCTCAAATGCAGATAGATAAACGGAACTCATGCCATTCTTAAGAAGACATGTATCAGATGTTTGGGCTAGGAGAAATAGGATCGTAAGACCCAAGTGTGGCTTCATGTCTGAAAGTCTGTCTTTTTTCAAGTTTTGAAGAGATCAAAATAGGAAAAGCAAAAAATGAACGAAAAACCCGAAAAAATGTAGGAGGAAATATTGGAAAATGTAGGAGGAATTTGAAGAATGACGAAACATCAACAAGATCTGGATTCGCTAATGTTCGGAGCTTTGGCGCAAGAAAAACTTGGTTCGAATCTAAGTGAGACAGGGAGGCAAGAACATACGCGGAAAGCTGAGTGGACAGGCAGAGAGCTACGCGGAGAGCCGCCCGCCAAGAGCCAACTCAGTATTGTTGTTAGAATGGGGGATGACAGTACTGTCTAGATTTTTTCTCGATGCATCCCAAGATCTTTTTTCACGTGGTACTTCACAGTGGCTTTTGTCGGCTTATGTGTTTAACATAGATCCAGAATATGAATATGAATATTGAATGAAGAATGAATTTAGAATCAACAATAGCAAATACACAAAGAAAAGGATATCAAGTAGAGGAAGGGATCTCAGAGAGCTAGCAAGTTTGGATATGAGTATTTGAATAATAAAGTAAACAAGTCGAGATTGGGAACTTAATGATTGGGATAAAAGTTACAAAAGAAGTTAGGATCAACTATGTAGTCTTCGATTACGTATTTTCTGATGTGTTATTGCCAAAAGAACTGAAGAAGTGTTTGGAGGGAGAAGGGGGCGCCAAAGTATGCACCGCCCACTTTTCTTGCAATGACGACTACCATAATCGGGTGGAAGAGAAAGAGGGAAAAAGATTGAAAATGATTCATGCGATATACATCGGAGGTCCGCTAAAAAAACTCAGCCTTTCTCTATGTACATAAGATTTCACGCAAGAAAACGGTTAGAAAGACGGAAAAGGGATAAGAAATGAATAAGAAGTCGAAGCCCACCCATCTGGATGCCAGTTCTTACTTTTTTTTCCATATTCCAGGAAGCGATGTCATTTCCTCTCTCTCCAATATGAATTCAACTTTATAAGAGATATAGGAAACGTTGGAAAACAATCTTAAATACTAATAAAGCCAACGGCTATAAGCCTGTACTTGAAACACACATGAGACCGCACACTTGAACCGACCCCCCGACCCAACACCTCCCCCTTTCTTCATGCAAAATGAAGGCCGCTATATGCAATTTCGGGAATGAATTGAAAGCGAAAAGCAGAGTGGTAGAGGAAGAAAAGAGGTTGCGGACCTATAATTAATTGCGTGTGAAACAGTGTCTTTAGGTTTTCAACGCTACTCAAATTATCGCCCTTCTTGATGCCTTGAAGTGGCTTAGAGAAGGTAAAAAATGGAAAAAAGTGAAACAACAAGATATTTCTTAATATTAACGAATAAAGGGAATATTGTAATAATAAATCCTAGGAAGTTCTCAAAACATGTTTTTGGAAAAAAGAAGTACTTACTTCAAAACTCAATTTCCAATCAAAGCAGGTAAAGACTGAAGAATATAGTTCAAGAATCGGTTTTTTCATTTCTATTCACTGAATATATTGTTTCTTCAATTTTTTCCGAGAACATAAGAGAAACACTTAGGAAAATCCATTCTAAGCAGATGAAACTGAAAGTTTTGCTCGCGAGATTAGTTTTTCTAATTTCTAGCAATTTTCATTTTTGAATTTGATCCAGTGACAATGAAGAAGCTTTACAGTCTATCCACAAAATGCTATGATGTTAAGCCAAAGTCGGATATACATTGTTGAAATAACACATCAAATTGTCTCAAAGTAACTAACTAGGGACCAATCAGACATAATAATGGACTATCAGTAAGTGAATGGTACAACTGAATAACTGAGAAAAAAGCATGCACGAATATGTAATTTGTAGCTGCTACGGACTTCTCTAGGTCGAGCTACGTAGGTTCGAAGGGATTGTGTAGGATTCAGTAGAGAAAATAAACTGAAAACAAAAAAAAGGTTGACCTGAAATATAACATACACGTTGGATTTGTCAGACCTGATTAACACTAGTTTCTCTTGTACAGAAAGAGCTTTGAACTCAAGTAGCTTAACCTAGAGAAGGCCATAGCAGTTAAGAATTTTATGAACGAGCATGGCTCGTCTTTAGCTTTCCAGTGGTACTATTCACTCACTGAAAGTGCATGCCTGACCGATCCTTAATAAGATTGGAATTACCGACTTAGTGTCAAGCAAATGAAAACATATTTTATAACTGTATATTCAATCACCAACTCTTGTAGGTTTCTTTTCGTTTGGGGAAATTGCACTGGGAGAAAAATTGTTAAGATATGGAGATGAGATTTTATATTAGCAGCAGCATGTATGAAATAGAAATCAAAAGCGCAAAGGTGTAAATGATGTTGAAAATACAAAATGCAAGGAAATAAGTTGGTAAACACAAGCTCAACACAAAAGGACGTGGGATAGCTAATTGAGAGCCTCAACTTCTCGCGATTAGGAGCGCCTCCTCCACTCCTTTTCTCCACAACCTGACATGTCGTACTGTGTGTGTGGACTTTTTTGATGCTATGCTAAGACAAGTTGCGGTGTGCGGACAAACATAGGAGCAGCCTTTTGCGCGAACCCCCACAGGCTATCGGTAATGGGACACCTCTCTATCTTGTTTTCCATCGCCGCGTTCCGTCCGCCCCCAATTTGTGTCCTCTCACCTTTCACATTCTTCTTGCCATAACCGCTCCGGAAAGGAAAACGGCACAAATGGACAAGAAGATGGGAAACAGTGCAGCGAAGAAAAAACGGTCAAAAAGGTATAAAGTTTCACAAACAAATTGACTATTCTTCAAACCCAAAATGTCCATCGAGTCATGCATTTTTCGAAACATTCTGGAATTAGAAGATACACTTTTTCAGACAGTTCAGAGCATCAACCAAATTCTAGGCTTTGAATAAAGCTAACTACCGGCAATGAAAATCACATTTTTGATGATCCTTTTGATCTGATGAAATTGGAAGCAAATACTCAGGAATCGTTTCATTCAAATGTTAAACCGTGCTTTTTGTTGCATTAGTCAATGTTGAGGAAAATTAATTGTTGGAATGAGACTTGATTTTGAAGTTTTATAGCCAATAAACAACAGAACTCTGGAAAAAGGGAAAGAAATTTTATCATTGAAAACTTTGGAGTTTCTTTGATCTCAAAAAAAGTTGACGAGATTTTCATATTCCTATGGCATTGAACCATTCTTACAATAAACTATCAAATTGAAAAAACAAACAAATATCTAGGAATTACCCATATTCTCTACTGGTGTGCCTGTTTTTTTTTGTTTCTAGACTGCCATCTTCAGGTCAGTCCATCCTCCTTTTTTCTCGGGTAGACCGTTTATCCCCTCCGCATATGCGCTCCTTTGCAAACACCCCCCCCCCCCCACCCACGTTATCCAAGATGGGTGGCATGGTCCAGCACTTTTTTCGTGCCGCCTGAGGACATGGACTTGGCGAAGTCAATGGAGGACTTCAAACGAGAGATTCTGGCGGACAAGACAGCGCTTCGGATGGAACTTGGCGATGTCGAGCAGATGGGAACTGAACAAGATTGCTCCGAACCTGTCAGCCTTGTGTCGACCAGGTTCAATAATTGGAGTCAGCATTGGGTGAGGGAAACGTTTTCTACATTTATCCAACATTTTCATATTTTAGAGAACGCCAATCTCAAGGTTCTCCAACTCGAATATCAACTTCAAGAAGAGTGCGGTCACTTGGAAAACTCCACCGATGTTATGGCGGTGGGAGATCTTCATGGCGATGGAAGATCCTTCTCACCCGGAATCTCCTGAATCGATTGCTAACGGAATCCAACAACCACTATCCAAGGAGACAAAGGTCAACAAATTGCTCATCGTCACGTCCAACTTGCCCAGGAGTTGGAACGGGAAAATGCAATCTCCTGAATTCTGAGAAAGAGAAAGCATATCTCCGAAACCATATCAATTGGATCGTCGGAGAATATGAGGGCCTTGTGGTAGCATGCTGGCAGAAGCGAACCGACGAGTTTCGAAGGATTGAGAGCAGAAGCTGAAGGAGAATGTCGCTGCGCAACTGGACCTTATTGATAGGCTCAGTGAAAAAAAAGGTGAGTAAGACTTTTCATTGTTATAACGAAGCTCATTTTTGCAGATCATCTTGAGAGAACCATCGGATCCACCAACGCAGAAATTGAGGCACTGGTTGACGAGAACAAACAACTGATTGAGAAGGACCGCCAGCTCCAAACAAAGACCGAGGAGTTCATTGGTTAGTTTCAATTACCCTTTTCAAATGAAAATTTCAACCATTTTCCAGGTGCATACGACTCTTCCGTCATTGAGGAACCATTTCACCAGGATGGTACACCAACACCAGAACCCTCTTCAAGAATTGGAAAGTCAGCTGGAAGAGGAAAAAAGGCAAAGGAAAACATGGCCGATTGTCTGGACAAGACGTTTGAGTCTCTGGCATGAACCACAGTGAGTATCATTTTATCATTAAAAAAAATCATACCTAGGTTGAATATCTCGTGAAAGAGTTTTATTTTCTGTAGTTCTTTTGTTAATCATTTTTCTAGAACTTCGTTTGCATTAGACCAAATTTCCATTCATTTTCTTTCAGTTTGAGTTGCAAAACGTGCTGACAAAATGGTTGCACCAACTTCTCCATCATCTGCAATTTCCGATGTGATGGTTGGTTTTTGGAGTAGCTGCACCAAATGTCACGGTGAGTATTTTTTCAAAGTAGTTTTATGACTTAAATCTTGTCTCAGAGCGCCCTACATTCTTCGTGCGAGGATTCAAGAATTGGAATGCCAGCTGGAAGAGGAAAGGAGAGGAGAGAAAGGCAAAGGAGAATATCGTCGATTGTCTGGACAGGACTTTTGCGGAAATCACAGTGAGTGTCATCTCTTCTATATACTAAAGGAATAGCTCTGTGTGTGTGTGTGTCTGTGCCGCACTTATCGCTGAATAACTTTTGAACCGCTCGACCGTTTTCTACCATATTTGGCATGTGGTCATGGGTCACCGAGCGCTTCAATTCTGTGAAGTTTTATCCTAAAAAAAGAGCATATTTAGGTTGTATATCTTGTAAAGGAGTTTTATTTCCTGTAGTTCTTTCGTTAATCAGTTTTCTAGAATTTCGTTCACGTAAGACTGATTTTTCTTCACTTATCCAACATTTTCATATTTTAGAGTACGCCAATCTCAAGGTCCTTCAACTTGAATATCAAATTCAAGAAGACTCCGCCCACTTGGCTCCACCAGGACTTTTGAGGAAATCACCAGGACGAAGCTGCCAAGGACGACCAAGTCAATGGAGGACTTCAAACGCAAGTTTTTTCATGGGTCCTGTTTTTGATCATGGTGGTAAACATTTTTTCCCCGGTGACTTCTCATTACTCTTTACGTTGTATATATCTTTATAGTTATTCACTTCCACCCCTATGCTTATATTTTTTTATGTCCCCCATCATGTGTCATTATCGCCCCCCCCCCTCTTTTTTCTTCCCGGTATAGTCTCGTGAGGGACCACTCCCAGGCCTCCTCCCATTGTGTTGCAGTTTTTTTTTTCTAAAGAATTCAATGAATAAAAAAATGTTGTAGATTGATAGTGGTTTTGAATAAAGTCAATAGAAAAAATTTGAGAACTGTAACCTTGGTGCAAAAATTTGGGTCCAACCTAATATCATACAATCGCTGATAAATAATTCCTGTATTGATTTTCTTTAAAATAGTTTTTATTCTGCTGAAAATAAGTCTATTTTTTGGGGTTAATGTTTGTTTTGACTAAAAACGCCAAATCTCCCTGTCAAGCATATTTTGGTTCAAAAATATTCCCGGTAAACCACAATCTAACTCAAAGTTCGAAGGAACTTGGAGTAAATACAAAGCATGTGCTGCACTCATTTTCAGTATTTACTCTTCATTTGTGTGATGAGTTTGAAGATGCACGTGACAAAACTGGAAGTATACTTGGAAAAATATTGTTCTGTATCTCAAAATCAGTTTGCACTGAATAGTTTTCAAATATAGTCATGAAACTGTTTGTATCATTATTATTTAATTTGCTTGCGTAATCACTAAAAAACCAAAAACCTCTGCCGTCCCTGATTAAAATGCAAATCTCCGTTTTTTTTTTTACTTTTTCCCTAGCTGAAGGTTAGCGAAGGACAGAAAAACGTGTTTCCGTATTGAATAATGTTGCAGAAGGCATGCATTGCTGTCAAAATCATGTTGAAGGAAAGTCGCGGTCAAGCTTCCGAGTTCGACCTATAAACTTTTTCGCGGCAAAAGTCGAAGAGCGAAGAAGAAAAGTCATCCTGTCTCTTTTCAAACAAATTTATAAAGTTTCCGTTCGCAAAGTTGTCTCGCCAAGTAGGACCCCTTCTACTTTTTCTGAAGGTGAAGATGCACGAAAAGGTGCCAGCATGGATAGAAATTTGTGCAATTCGATACGAATACTCTTCTCTCATGTTTCGTTCTCTCGCACACTTTTTAAGATGAGTTGATGAGAAAAATATTTGAAAGATCATCTTCAAAACGAAACTTTACAAAAATTGCTATATTTATCGGAAAAGAGTTTAATGACAATTGGTCAAGTTCGGAAGGGGGAAGAAGACAGATACACGTCACAAAAAAAAGAGATTTCAACGAATACAATTATCAGAAGCAAATAAACTGAGGGCGTTGTACTGGAGTTTCAGTTTCAGGAGTGAAAAGAAAACAGGAGGAAAATTGAGAAAGTTTGGAATGAATGAATGGCGATGAAAATGAGGTTCAAAAGTACTGTAATTAAGCATGGAAACAATGAGCGATATGAATGCCATTTGGCGCTTTTTTTTACAAGAAAGTTTCCTTAATTGCACTATCAAAGTGATTGAAAAGGGTGAGATGCCGCCTTGGGGCTCCATTCGAGGTAGAAGCAGTGCTGGCAGTTGAAGTGGTCATCATGTCACTCACATCAGAAGCTAACATCTTATCGGCTTTTTTGCAATCAACGCACGAATAAGATCTGATAGGTTGAGAAGCTGATGAAGCAGTTAGAGCAGAGGTGGTGAGAACGGTCTGACTTTGATGATGTACTTGAGTTTTTTCCTGTGCAATTTGGTCATCGAATGGAGGCATGCTGATGATGGTAGTAAGTGATTTTCGGATTGGGTTCACAAGGTGTTCAGGGAAAGTAACCACGGTGTGGGTTTTTGGGAGAAGTGGTTTGTTCTCCTCATCAGTGATAGTTTCCTCAGTGGTGTCGCGAGATTCACGAGAAGAGGCGGCTCTTGGGAAAGACGGGAGAGAAATCTGAAAATTTTCAGTGGAAATAATGGTATTAGTGTTACAAAAATTCGCTCGATCTTTCGATTTTTAAAACTATGTGTCTTGTGTTTTCCCGTCTGCTCGACCAGAAAGGCTTTGTGTTCCTCTACTTTCTTGCAAAAATTAAACAAACTGAATTTGTATACATTTTCATTTGAGAAATGAGTATGATGGATTTCGGAAAGTCTACTATTAATTTCTGCAGTTTTCACAGGTTTTTCACAGGAAAATGTAATCTTGCAGTTTTTGACTCACCTTCTTTTTATCACTCATCAAGCGTCCATTTGTTCTCCCATGTGGCTCTTCTGAGAACTCTGACCTTGCCCGACTGTTTTCTCCTCTTTCAACACTTCGAGCAGATCGGGTCTCATCTCGTACCACTACTGATGTTGTACGCTCATGATTTGATCGCGAACTGGAATCAGATAATTATTTCTATTCAAAAACCCCGAAAAGTTTTCAAATGGTGGAAAAAGTTGAGGTGGGATCCTCTACGAAACATGATACCAAAGTTTCTCGATCAGACCTTCTTCTTTTTTTTCTCAATTTTGTGACTTTCAGGTGACGATATCTTTTTTCTGAACATTCGAACTTACACAGCTTTTGACGCATTCAAAAAAAAACTCGAAAACTAGGAATTGATAGAAAGAAAAAAAAACAAGAAGAGATGGGAGGCCTGTTCTATTTTTTCTAATAGACCAATTAGCAAACCATTTATCTTTTTTTCCCTCAATTCCTCAGCACATTTGCTCATTTGATCTTAGTTTTTTCTTTTACATTTTCAAATAAATCAACGTAATTACGAAGAAGACAAGTTCTGTGATCCCACTTTTTTCCAGTTTTTTTTTCGAGAGAATTATTTATGGGAACTCGTCATAAATTGAGCAGTAGTGGTCTCCTCTACTACCGGAAATTGTCAAAGTCATCAAATCCTTCAATTGTTTTTTCGAAGCATTTTTTTTTCATTCAACGAAAAACGTTTTGAAAATGCTCTCTTTTTTTCTCATTTTTGTTCTTTGCAGACTTACCAGGTATACGTATCCGGTACAATAGTTGTGGTGTAGTTACGGGAGTACATTGGATGAGAGTCCCTCAGTGGATGGCAGCATTGACAACGGATGATTCTAACAAAGGCTTGGCGGAACCTTTTGTTGAATACCGTATAGATGATTGGATTGATTGTGCTGGAGACATATCCCAGCCACAAAAATAGGGATCCCACCCATGGCGGAAGTGCACAGCGTTGACCACAGAACCCGGCAATAAAGTTGATAATAAAGAATGGAGTCCAACAGACAAAGAAGCAGACAAAGACGACAGCAAGTACACGTGTGGCTTTGTGTTCATTTGCGAGTTCTTGAGTTGCAGTCTGGAAAAATCACACTTTTCAAGAGATCGCTGGTTTTTGAAATACTATTATGTAAATTTTTCGGTTTCGCTTTTTTTTTTGAGTCCTGTTCCGTGAAAAGACCAAAAACTGGCACAATGAAACCACAACATAAAAAATGTAGTGGAGTTCTTTGATTTCAAGAGGTCAAGTGATCTGAGAACATGAAAGGATTAAAAGTTATCGAAATTATCGATAATTCATACTGTAAGCAACTATCATGTGTTTGAAACTTCACGGATAAACAATTTGCGAAGTTTATTATTCTAAACACAATCCAAAAAATTGAAAAAATCCCTTCTCCTATTTTTTCTTGGGTGCTTCTAACATTTTTCAAAGATCCTTCGTAAAACTCTACTTAGATAATGAAGTTCGAATAGATTTTATTTGATCTTCTCAAAAAATGTTTTGTTCTTTTTCATTTCTCCCTTTTTATCCTTTTTTCTTGCTCTTTCCTTACCGCACTTTTCTTCAGTGCTCTCACTTCTCACAAAAAAATGTAGCGAAACATGTTGTAAACTAAAGGCAATTCAAACGCGCTCCTCTCCACTAAGGGCGGGCGAGCGACGTCAAAAAAGTTGTGAAAGTATGAGTGTGTTATGACGAAATTTGAGATGAGATGATACGCGAAGGTGGCTGAGTGAATGAAAACGACAGAAAAAATCAACGAGGACCCACCTGAAGAGAGCTACGACGGTTTACTCTGTTTGTGATGATGTTGTAAAATTCAGATGTTCTGGTTTTCCATCGGTTGATTGTTGAAGCTTTTTGCAGCTGCTTATGACCATTGCGATTGATTGATGGGCGACTGGTACCTAGACGTTCTGACTCTCCGTTTTCAATATTTGAAATGTTGGACATCGTTCTCCCATGTGCTCCAAATGCTCGTCCATTGGCATGTGTTCCGTTGACAGTGGCCGAACAGGTCCTAGCATAACCAAGTTTTCTGTGTGGCATAGTTCTCCGGAGACCATTCCCGTTTGATCTATCATCGGCCCTTTGACTCAATATGGAAGCTTGTTTTTTGAGAAGTTTTGTAGTTTTTGTATATGTCACTAGCATGATCATGAATGGTATCAAAAAAGTCATTGTTGATCCATAGATGATATAATAGCGACTGAAGATCATGCACTGATTGTCTTGCAAAATGTTTGATGTGTCATGCATAGCCATGGCTGCTATCGGACAGGAGACAAGTAGAGTGACAGCCCACACGATGGCAATTTTGATATATATCAGTGTTTTTGATCTGTTGCGGTTTCGAAGTGGTTGAGAGATACCGAGGTAGCGGTCCAGTGAGATAACGGACATATGAACAATGCTCGCGGAGCACAGAAATACGTCTGAATAGACATATAAGAGGCACATTGAAACACTCCATGTCCACACCCCTGAAACCTTTTTTTTTTGAAAATTGTTGAATTTCAGAAGCGTCTAATTGTCCTTGTCTATTTACTCTAATTGTATTTTTCAACAGTTTTTTGTTCAACTTGTTTGCGCACCTTGCCAAAAAATAGTGAATAACACGATAACAAGAAAGTAAATCCTACTTATGAGTCAAAAAAAACTATCGGTTTTCTTTTCTTGAAAAACCTCCTAACAACCGGAAGTTAGCTAGGAATTAACACGAATTTCTTGAAAAATACTGAAATCTTGACTCACCGTGCCGGACTTCCACGACTATACTTAACGGCATCACAATACAACACACCAAAAGATCAGCAAGTGCCAGGGAGAACAGGAAATAGTTGGTGACATTGTGTAACCTCCGATCGGTTGCAATTGCCACACATACCATGAAGTTGCCAATTAATCCCACCAAACATAAAATCGGCAGAAGGAACAGTGCAATCCCATTGAAATGGTAAATTCCCATTGGTGGGATCAACTGAATCCGTATCGACCATACGCTTGTAGTGGAAAAGTGCGGCGCAACGGTTGTCGCAAATGATTCTAGATGTTGATTTGTTATTTTTATAGGGGGAAATTTGTAATTGAATAAAAATAATCAAATCCCAGAGAAGCCTCGGTGCGGCCCTTCCTAGATTAGATTAATCTAGGATGTGCTTTTTTCCCCACGCAACAATTCACTTGGTTGTTGATAATAGAGAAAAAAGAAATATGGGGTGAGAAATGGAACGGAGATGATGTTGATGATGTTTCCGAATGTCGTTCGTTCTTATAAGAAATAATCCGTCAGGATTCCTGTCTTTCGTCAAAGGTGCATGAAGGATAGAAGAAAGAGAGGCAGGAATAGAAGGCTGACAGGAAAAAGGAGGAAAAAAGAGAGAAGGGAAGAGGAGATGCCAGAAAAATGATTTTGCTTTCTGGTAGCTCCGCCCTTTTAGTTTCCAGTTTCCGAACCTGTTTGTCAGCGTTCCTATATTCTAGATTATCAGTAAAAGATTTGAGTCTTATCTGAAAATGTTACGCGTTTCCAAGAACATTGGTTTTGAGAAAAGGTCTGATTGAAAGTATAGAGTTCTGATTACTATTTTATTGGTTCTCCTGATTAGACTTGTGATTAAATTCTAAAAATATAAGTTAATTGAAAACGTATCCAATACGGTAGGATCAAGAGAGCAGAAAATTGAATAATGAGGAATCTCCAAAACTTGCAAATGAGACTTGTTGAGGTTGGGATAAAAATAAGGAGGACAAGTTATAAGATATTTGGTGTTTTTCACAGAAAAAGCCGAAAAATTCTGAATGGAATAACTCAAGTTAAAAACTGAGGTTTTGAAAAAACAAAATGGAAACTGAAAATGTAGGTGTAAAAAACCAGAAAAAATTCTCAAAATTTCCTGTTCTATTCCAGAAGTTCAACCAAACACCCAGAGAATAGGCCCAAATTTTGAATAATTGATCACCTAATTCTATGTTTCATTTCAATCAACACCTTTCTATAATCCGTTCATAATCGCTTGCTTGATCTCAAACTGAATCATTTCCAAGAAAATGGTTATCCTATTTCGAGCTTCCTGCTTTTTTCAGGTTTTGTCGGACTTTAAACTTCAGAAATATAAAAAAGAGATTCCAAAAAGGTAGATGACTACATCAATGAACTGTTTTTTGTGAATTTCGTGTTATTGGATACTTTCTGTAATAGTACACGTAAAACCTTTGATGCTTTTGAGACTCCTTGAGATTTAGGGGGGATTGATCCCTCCGAAAACTAACCAAACAAACAAAACCGTTTTTTTTTCTCAATCGGCTATATTCTCTCGTTTCCTCTCTGCCAATTTAACGAGAGGTATAAGGTATATCGGAAATGTGTTCAGAACTTCCTCTCGTTCCCTTTTTATAATTCTATGACGAACAAAAAATCTGGTGGGTGGTAAAAGGGAGACGTAGACTTAAAAACGTTAAAGAAGATGGTGATTGAATATGCACACAAGTTAGGTATGCGCATAACTTCTTGAGTTTTCTCTTCTCCTTTCTACTTTTTCCACAAGTCTTTTGTTCGTCAAAGAGCCTGAAGCCTATTCCTAGAGACAAAACAAAAAACATCATCTTCATCACTCCAACTGGAACCTTTTTTAGGCTCAACAATGCTTTGTTTGGGAGAAAAAAGCGCAAAAGATCATACAGTCTCACCGTTTATGATTGGGAAAGGATCCTCTGGTGGCGCAGTGTGTGAGAAGAGTTCAACAAGCATTAGGGTTTGTCCCCCTCTCCCTGAAACAAAAAAGAAGCACTTTTCACGTATTTCTGTCAAATAGGTGCTAATTGCGAAGTCAGTGGCGGAAAGAAAAGAAAAAAGGAAAAGTCAACGGGGAAAAATGTGTGAAAACACAGGAAAAGAGGTTGTTGCATAAGTAAGGGCCATTAGAGGGTAGAGTGGTCATTTCTGAAAGTGCCTGGGCACTTGTCACCTATCATATGGTTCTTGTGTCGTCCGTCAGACAGATGGACCCTAGCTGGGGATGGGATAGGGGGAATCTGGCAAAGATGGGAGGACTTGAAGAAAGGAAGGTCGCCGAGAGTTTTGTTTCCAACAGCTTTTTTATGAGTGCCGACCTACTAGCAAACAACACAACGTCAGAACGAAGAGAAAGAGAGAGCAAGTGGTTAACGCTCAGCCGGGATTGAAGTGGGAGGTCTGTACTGGATATTTTGTACCTTACTACGTACAAACCCTTTGTCGGCTTAGACTGTACAGTACAAAGAACAGTGTCAAGAATGTTGACAAATAATTGTGACTAGGATCTGTTCGGATTTTTCTAGCAAGCCCCTTGTCTATAACCTGAAAAAATACAGATGAATATGAAAAAGGTTCCGCCAGTTGTATGATGTTCCTCCCAAAAGTTCATGAATTGAACTAGGATAGCTTTTTGAAGTCAAAAGGAAAAGAAGGAACACCCATCCCCAGATAAAAAAAACAAAGCCCGGATTAGGTATTACATGAAAGAATCTACAAGAATGTTCCAAGAAAATTCCTATCTTGTGTGAACCTAGAGTGTATCTGGAAACAATTTTTCATTAAAGGTTGCGTAAACATATTTTATCTCATCTAATATTGGGGCAAGTTCGAACCGATCACAAATCCGAAGAGGAAATTGGAAAATAGGGAACCAGAAATTAAACTTTCTCACTTCCCTTTCCAATTCTCTACTCATCGCCCTAGCGATCCTTGGAATTGGAAATGAAATGAAAAAAAAAGAAGGTTTCGTGCAAAAAAGGCTTGTAAAACTTCCTGCCTGTTCTTGTCACTTTACAAGATTAGTTCGTTTCATTGCAGAGTATAAAGATGAAGTTGAACATCTCGGAATGACGGAAAGTTAGAGTGATGTACTCTTCTTGATTGAATCTTTTTTTGATGAAACGGGAGGGGAAAGAAAGAATAAAGAGCAAAAGCTACATCAAGCTGCAGAAAGGAAGCAAGAAGAATTAATTTGAAGCGCGTGAGGGAGAAGGTCCGCGTGAAAACGAAACTTTTTGGTAGTGGTTAGGCGGCTCCCAATGTTTGTCTTTAGTTCCCCAATATGTGTGACTTTTGCTATAGGAAAAAATGAAACATTTTTTCGAGTTCCCTTGAATATTGAAATAGAGGTCAAACAGTAAAGACTCAGGGACAACTTGAAAAAAGGAAAAGCGGAAAAAAATGAGAAGAAAGGCGAGTGAGTGAAACACTGGGGAAGCTCCACCCCTTTTTGTCGCGTCCTTCCTTAATATATTTACTTTTTGGACTTGGGGCACATCAGCATTCCTGATGATGATAGACCCACAAGCAATCGGTGCGAAAATATAAAATGAAAACTGACAAGATCAGCGCACAGTGAGCAGTGATTGATAAGGTGCTTCTATTGGAAGTGAATAAATGCGGAAGGATGAAAATAAAGGAAAATGACGGTGTGCAAAAATTGGGTGACGTCGATAAGTAAGGAACAAAAAGAAAAAGATGAACGGCTAGGGAAGAAATTGAAAACAGGAACAAATATTCAAATTGAGAAAAAAGAATGTCAGAATAATGAAGCCATGATAAAGGATGAGCTAAATTCATATGTCTGACATGAAAACGTCTTGAACGTAAATGTATTTTTTCTGCAGTTAGTAAATTACCAAAAACAGTAGATAGATCCAATTTATTTTGTCCTAACAGTCAAACATAAATTATTTCAGAATTGAAAACCACTTAAACAAAAATTCTGAGCAAGTGATCATGGTAGCAGAAAATAATTTCCTATGATTGTTATGATTCAGTTCAGCTTACTAGAAATTGTGTTTTAAAGCCTAAATCGAATTTAATCAACTTTTCTGTCTGCCAAACTGTTTTGAAAAAGCAAAGAAATTGATAGAAATTCAGGTCCAGTTTTGATTCGACTTGGCCTATTTCACATTATTTCGGATCTTGTCTTCTTCTTGATGAGTCCAACAAAAATTTTGAAATCACACATCAAGTGACCAAAACTTCTTCGAAATCAGAACCCTACAAATCATTTCACTCAAATGTTAAGCAGAAGTACATCTCCCAATATAACTCTCGTAATTGAAAAACCAAATTCATGCCAGTGGTAGCGACTTATTCTCTACAGACAATTATTTCAGAAATTTTTGGTCTTTTAGCGCTAAATGGAATGGAATAAAAAAAGAATATCGCTCGCAGTTGCTAGCAAAAAATAAAATAATTGGACAGGGTCAAAACCATCTGGATCCACTAGGAAGAATCAGAGAATAGTATCCATTTATGGGAAGTTATCCGTCGAAAGAGAAAAGGGTCATTATTATTTATAAACAAAAGAGGAACAGGGAACAAGTGCGTGAAGACAAAATATGAATAATTCTGTTGATTCAATACAAAAAAAGAATGAAAAAATATT
>GL379794.1:950480-985045 GCA_000143925.2 Caenorhabditis brenneri
TTTAACTACTTCCATCGCTCTATATAACTGCCAGTGTGATGAAGAATAGTGTCATTGGGAATGTGTATTCAACAAAAGATTATTTCCAGTGTTTCCGTATCGTCATTTTTTCAATTCGTGGTTTTTTATTATATTGTATCATTGTGGTGTAACCGAAGTAGGCGAGAGAATAGGAAAAATTCAACAAACAAACATTTTCTTCAAAAATTTTGTTTTTCTCAATTTTAGTAGGCGCAAAATACCTCATACTGTAAGCAGCATCAATGTTTTTATCATGTCTGACCTAGTTGAACGGAGTATGCAAATCAAAAGATCAGGACACTCTCTTGTTTGCTCCTCTATCTCTATCATCATTTCTTTCCCAGTCAGCTGATTGTCAACAACCTACGCTGTTTCCCAGTTTATGGTTTTGAGCACAGTGGCTGAACGGAATGGGAGATAAAACCACTTGAAACACAAGTTTTGTCGTTTCCTATAGCTTCATATAACTTTTACATTCTGGAAACTAAAAAGAGGCTTCCATTTCCCATTTCTCACGCAGCGTTTCATGCTTTTGCGGTGCTCAAAGCATTTTTCTACCCATCTGCGTCTCTCAGTAGCGATGAACTCCGTATTTTCATTTTCTCCTTTGCTCTTTTCATGTCTATCTTCTCATTTCAAAGAATATCAAAACTCCTCATTTTTAGTATTGTTCAAAATTCGTGACAAATTTGAAATGAAAATGAATTTTTTCAGGAAGTGAAAAATGAATATCGAAAATTTGCCCAGTGAGCTTTTAGTTCAAATTCTGGATGATTGTGACTTTGCTGATTGCATGTGCTTCAGAGCGGTGAGTTTTCATTTGTTTTTGAATGGGAATTTTGTATATTGGAAGATAATTAGCTTGGAGAATATATTTACTAAAAATATATTATTTTATACACCTGATTCTTAGAGTTGTGAGAAAATATCCAATTCTTAAACCCTAACAAAAATTTTATTTATTGCCCCCAAGGCAAACAATGATACGTTCTCATCCAGAATCTGATCGCACTATCACTTCTCCGACATTTAATTTAAGCCTCATTTCCCTGTTCAAAGGTTTTCAAAGTCAAGGTTTCATGAAATCGAGTGTAATTCTCACTTCTTTGTCTGAAATTTGATCCTATCTTATCGGTAGCAACATCTTTCTCAAACTTTTCTTCGATTTGCAGACGTCGAGTAAAAACTATGATGTTGGGAACTATGTACTTGCCAAGACGAAAACTTTCGATTTCCGGCGCTATAACGATCACCGTCACGTTGGAATTCAAAGTCGTTATGTTGAAACTGACAAGAAGAAAAATAGTACCAATTTGAATCCAACCAAGGTGATAAATCACTTTCCATCATTACAAAACGCCGAATGTTTTTGTTTCTTCTTTTAGATGATCAATTTCATGGAATTTTTGCCCAGCCTACGGAAATTGGTGCTTGCTGACCTACCTTGTCTCTTCACTTTGAGTGATATGATAAAAGTAAAAATTTGATAAGAATCGAAACCAAAACTTGTCGGTTTCAGCTGGGTAAATCATTACCAAAACTCAATGAACTGGTAATAGCTCAAAATGAAGAAAAGTTATGGATTGACAAAGATGCGTTGATGGGGCTCACCTATTTCCGAGGGCTGGAAAGTTTGGCAATAATAGGATGGGAACCTTCGAATATAACACGACGAGGTGGGTAGAATTCAACATTTTTGATATAGAAGTTCGATGAACAGTAAAAGTACAATTTTGTTTTCCAGGCTGCGCAGCACGGAACGAAGTTTTACCACAAAGTACACTACGTAATCTGGTCAAATTCACAATCATCTGCAAAAGGGAAACAGTGTCGAAAATTCTACATTATATAATTGATAATAAGATTTTAATGACAAAATGTGTCAAGGCCAAGGTGAATTTCAATCGGAAATAAGTTTTCCAAATTCAAGTTTTCGAAATGTTTTTTTTTCAGTTCAGCATCCGTTTCTCAATTTCTGATCTCCCACTTCTTGCCATGAAGTTCATGGAGTATCATCCAAAATTACTATCAATCTGTTTTGAAGGGTTACTATTCATAACCCAAGAACAAGTGGAATCTTTTTATAAGTAATTCAAATCTAAACATTAGTTTTGTCAAAAGTTTTTTCTTTTCAGTCACATCCTTGCTCTCTGCCACCTGGAAAAAGTTCGATTGGAAAACTGTTCTGTGGTTGACAGAATAAATCGAGAAATAACAAACACATTTTTGGAATCCCTCCAAGAACGCAATATAAAATTCACCAACACCGTAAAAAGCATGAGCTACGGATAATACTTTATTTATATATTTTTCATTCTCACAAATAAATACAATACAATAAATACAATTGTTTCAAAATCAAACATCACAATGATATTGCCAAAGGCGATCCAGCCCATTTAGCCACAAATGTTTGCACATTCAATAAATTTTCCGTTTGATGGGATTTGATAACAACAAGGAACCTGAAAAAAGATGATGTTAGACGGGATCTCATGTTCCATTAACTAAATGATCACAAATCTAAGAGAAAACGCACTTGTTCAAATTGTCTTTTTCGGAAACCATACTACCAATATGTACTGTACTCTCGATGACAGGGTAACCAGTAACCAAACAAGGTTCCGCAGTGTTTCCTCGTTTATCAGTTAAAGACGCTTCAAAAACTCCTCGCTTGTCATAAACCAGCTCTTTTGAATGAGTATCGTCAACTGATGCAGCAAGAACCCATTCTTTGATTTCCTCGTGTTTGGCGCTCTGTAATAGAACAAAGTTTGAAAAAAATGACGATCACGTGATAATATGGTTTTGCATGTGAGTTTTTGTGTTCCATAAGTTCCACAGCGTGTCAATTGTTATAACTTCAATCACTTGGTGGAAACATGATTAGAGCGAAACGACTGATCGACACATTTCAGTTCCAGAAAAACTATGATCTGACTTCAAACCACAAAACCTTATGTACAAATGTTGAAAAGTAACTTGTCGACTGCCAATATTTTTATTATAGATATTTTCGATATTTATAGCTTAAACATGAAACTAACCTCTAGCCATTGTCTTGTGGGTAGTGAGACTTCAGTTGGAATATCACTGTTTTCAAATGGACTATAGTCCACTAATTCTCCATTTCCTTCTTCAATGGCATCCACCAAGTCAAGATAATGATTCAAAAGCAGAAAACCAAGCGATTCATATTCATTGCCCACATCCTTTGCTGCAGCACCAGCTTCATAAAAAATCCGATCAGGCACCAATATATCAGTGTATCTTAACAATGAAAGCGACTGCTTCAAACAAAGTCGTCGAACTTCCGGTATTGAATTATCCAACTCTTCTAGTGCAGTACGCATCGATATCAGATGAAGAGCCCATAATGCTCTGGTGAACTCTTCAAGATGAGGAGAACCTTCTTTTTTTAGAGCATTGAATGCATCCAAGTGAACATTCCGTACTCGGGCAATATCATTGTAATCAAATCGTGTTTTAGCTAGTGTTTCTTCCATCAAGTGTTTGTAGATTGAAAAATTAGCTGGATTTCCTGATGCTCCATATCTTTCCAGAACGCTCAGAACCTTGTTCAAATCGTTCCGATGCACCAAAAGTGCAGCATATTGGGCGACGTATTTGTCAAGCAACGGGCGATACTGAAATAATAATGAATCATTTTAAGACAATCCTCTTTACGTTTTTTACATTTTGAGACTTTGCAGTATCAAGAGCCTTGTCCCATTGGTCATTTTCAATCATCATGTCAATTGCAGTAACCACATCCACATCGATAAGTTCTCCAAGACGTCCTTCGTTTTTCAAACTTTCCTTGTACATTCTTTCAATCTCTCCTACCATATCAGGTAGGTACTCTTCGGCTACCTGAAAATCATCATTTTTAATATTTTTACCTGAACTATCAACACTTACTTGTTTGGCTTTTGCCCACTGCCTGGCTCTGCAAAGCGCATTGATAGCTTGTCTGGTTTGACCAAAAAGTAACAAAAGTTCTGCAGCTTTTTCGTTGCAGTCAGCATCGTCCAATGCAGAAAGAACAGCGCCGATGTACTGAAAAAACGACAATCAATCATAGAAATATGCATTCCAAAAAACGAACTTCTTCATCTCCCATCAAAAACTTCATAACCAAATCTGCTGCTTTTTCAGTACTTTGCTTGATCAGAGCAACGTTGTCTGTTGATTGTCGATTGATTCGTAACAATGCAGACACTGCTTTTCTCCAATCACCGTTCAATTCCCATTCTTTGGCTTGAGCAACAAATGAGTCAACTCCTCTTGCGCCACTTCTCAACTCAGCTTTTTCATATTGCTCTTGAATCAATGCAGCTTGATGGGGCAAATAGTTCTGAGCAATTCTTAATGCATCCGGCCACATTTCGTTTTCCACGAAGTATTTCATGATTATTTCTGGTTTGTTGGCTCGTAGAAGGAATGTTTCGGCTCTCATATTGTCTCCTTCTTCAATTGCACGACGAGCTTGTCCGGTATATACTTCCGGTAAAAGATTGGTACAATGTTCTTGAGCAATCTTTTCAGCAGCAGCCCAATCACCGTCGCGAATGAACATTTCGACAGCTTGTTCCGCTTTGTTTCCTGTAAACTTGGTATTTCAGCTTTCTGACAAGAAAGTGTATGTCAATACCTTCCACATAATGTTTTGATGCATCTTCAAGTCTACCTTCCTCTTCTAGCTGGGATGCAAGCCGAGCGTGCACTGACGGCATCTTTTCCTTTGCTCCGATTCTCGCCAAATCGAATGCGAAATCATATGCGCCAGTTTCACAGGCAAAGTCAATTCCTTCGGAGAGCATTCCATGTTTATTGAGTAATTTCACAGCAGCGTCTCCTCCAATACTTTTGGCCCACATGAATAGAATCTGGAATAATGTGACTTTATATATTCATGACTATCAAGCCTTGCCAACCTGTTTCTCCATATTTTCTCCCCCTTCATTCTTTGCAATCCTGAAGGCATCGGACCACATCTCATTTTCACGATACATGTTCACAGCAGCTCGGAAATCACCGGCTTTCAAAAACTCTTCTTCAGCAGCTTTCAAATCTCCACGTTCTTCATATTGTGTTGCAAACCGCTTTCTTGTTTCCTGATAAAAATTTTGTGAGCTTTTTCGAAATATTTGTTCATTCATACCTGTAAGTGATCTCCGTGATATTTCTCCACTAGTCTCAATACATCTTCATCTCGGCCAACACGGTCATACATTTGGATTGCTTTGTGCGGCATTCCAATTGTTATGTAGAGTTGCTCAGCTTCCGCAAATCTTTCATGTTCATCCAGATCCTCTGCTTTAGCAAGATAAGAGGAAACGGTAGCTTCTCTTCCATGGAACTCTTCTGATAGACGATAAGCATCAATCCATTTGCTGTTTTTCCCATACATCATGATAGCGTCATTGAACAAACCAGCTTCCACGAATAGACGTTCAGCCCTCTGTAAGTTATTTTTATGAACAAAGTTTCTTGAAACTATACCTCACCTCAAATTCTCCGATGCTTGCATAATGATCAGCGATTTCCCCATAGTAACCAGTGCGAACTTTCTGGTCCTGGATGTTTTCAACAATCTGTAAATGTGAAGTTCGATCTGAAGATCTGCCAAAAATAACTCACAGAAAGAGCTTTTGGCCATTCTTTTGCACGGATTGCGCATTCAACAGCTTTCTTGAGATCGTTTGACTCTAAAAACAAGATATTACGTGGCAGTACTAACAAGATAATCATACCGACAAAATGGTTGACAGCTGCGTCATATTGTCCAATGTACTCGAGATGAAGTCCCCATTCATGTTCAAACTCAGTAACTTTTTCGGGAAATGCGAATCGAGCAAGCTGAAGTATTTTTTTTGTTCTTTCGACTTTCATACAACTTTGAATAACAAGTGATATCCATTAGAATCAAAATCTAAAACGAACCTGTATAGCTTTGGCAAATGCATTTCCTTTTTTGTATGCATCGACTGCCTTGTCAAAGTCTTTCAACTTTTCATATACTTCACCTGCTTTGTCATATAACTGAGATTTTACTAAAGACTCGGCAATTTGGAGAAGAACTGTTTTATCTTGAGAAATAACTCCATCGTTGGTTGCAGCAGTGAGAGCAGACAATGGTTTATTGGCATTGATGAAAAGTTGAATAGCAGATAGAGTATCGCCTTCCGATGCTTTCAACTGAAAAAGCCCAAATAATGAAAAGAATTTTATCAATTCAAGCCTAAAACATTCTAGTTCTGACAAACTATACCTCAGCTGCTCTCGAGTCCTGACCAGTTTCACTGAGAGCACGTAGGTAGGCCGATTTGAGAGAATCATATTTTGGATAGTTGATCATTCTCGCCAACTCCAAAGCGTCATCCCATTTGTGCAACGTGGTGTACATGGCAATGGCTGCGTCAGTGTCGTTTTGTTCCAGAAATATTCTCTCAGCTTCCTTAAACTTCCGTTTCATTATTGCCAACATTGCACGAACTTTGTAGAAATGAGTTCCATCTCCTCCAATTGTAACAGCTGCTGCATCGGCAATTTCAATTATTTCCTGTAAATTTACTAATTTGAAAAAAGGTTTTTGATTTACTACCAACATGAAGTTTTCTGGCTTTGGCTATATCTCCAATTGCAGCGTAACATCTTTGAGCAACAAAAAGATTTCCATATTCCAAAGACATTTCGGCAACTCTTATCCACATTGCATATGCATCCGAACCACTAGTATTTGACTCCAAAAATGCCACAGCTCTCTCAAAATCGCGTTTCTCCAATGCAGCACCGAATTCAATTTGAGTGTTATCCAGTTCATATGCGACTTTTGCAGTTGGTTCCTGAAAATTTGGAACGTCAATTGGATTTTCATCTCACTGCCAGCAAGGTCTACCTGAACGATGACTTCTGTGCGATCAGCATCTCTGAGAACTTCTTCGATTTCTCCTTTGATTTTCATACTCGTCACTTGCTCAGGAAGGTCTGGATTGTACCAAACAGACAAATTGTCACCGCTTTGAGCAACAATAACATCACTCATTGGTACCCATTGAACATATGAACAGAACGAAAGAAGAACACTTTTTTGATCAGTTGTAATATCGACTAATGTCACTTTAGAACGTTTGTCGCGGAATAAAAGTTTTGAGGCCGGCTCATTCAACTCGATCCAATCAATTGCACCTGTATGACTGATGAAGCTTTCTTGCTGTCCATTTATAAGGTTGACTGAAAAAACAGGAATTTTATACCATTGTTGTACACGTAGAGCCCGAAACTTACTAATTGATATTGTAGTTGGGTCCACAAGATAAGCCAGTTTTTTGACTCTTTTGTATTCTTCCACTTCGGGTCCGCTAATTTGAACACTCAAAAGATGAGGGCTTGTGAGTTCTGTTCTTACCCATCCAAGAGATCCATCAACTCCGTACTCCACAATTGTAACTTCTCCCGCATTGACAATCAAGCAACAGTTATTAAAATCAAAATAAAATTTTTCATGTCCACCACTTTGCCATTCCAGTTCTGAGAAACGCTGGGAATCCGTGTCAGCAATGATGATGGTAGAAGATGTATATCCAACTACAAATCTATCTTTTCCCAATATTTTCAATTCATCAATAGCTAGTCCTCGATTCGAAATGACATTGGTTCTTGATTCATTAGTTACATCTCTCAGAATAACATGGGAAGGAGCAACGTATGTGGTCTCAAAACGACTTTTCAGCATTCCACGACGCAGACAGCAGTCGACTGAGAATACTCCGCCGTTAATTGTTCCAGCATAGATTGTGCTCCCGTCCATTTTCCATCCGAGAGATCCAATTGCATATGCATTTTGAATTTCCAACGGAGCTCCTTCATCCCAAGCACCTCTTCGCGATGACCAAGAAAAAAGTCGCAATCTATAATATTCATGTTTACTTCTGTGTTAATAACCTCAATACCTATCATAGCTGGCAACAACAACATTTTGAGCAGTTGGATCACATGTAATCGCCGAGAACTCTTTCTCATTTTGATCGTTGTAATCGAACTGTTGTTGGACGACCCCATTTTCCGTATAAGATAAAACACGTCTGTCTGCAGTTGCCACAACCAATCCGTGATTTGTAAACACTAAGTTGTAAGCAGGTATTTGCAAAGTGCAGATTTTCGATTGTGTTTTGCTACTGAAGTTGTATAAAATGATGGATCCATCTTGATGAGCCGAAACAAATGAGATTCTTTTTGGGCTGAAATAAAATGAGTGAAACTTTTAATGTAAAGGGAACACATACTGAGTTTGAATTGAAACAACCGTTTCATCTGTTTTGAAAAGTGATGCGGTTTTGTTCGTCTTTATGATGCCAATACGGACCTGTAACATAAATTGTAGGTTTCTCATAACATAGTTGCAAAGTCCGTTTTCATGATTTGGAATTCCAAAAATTCTTACTTTTCCATCCAGTTGTCCTAGAAGTATCTTGTCATCAAAAGGCCAACTCAAACAGGTCACCGCCGATGGTTGCAAAAATTTGTTGACAATCACCTTCTTCTCGTTCCTGCAACGGCACTTTATGAGTATGAATCATAAACAGGTTGGAGTAACTTTACACCATAAAAAACCCACAGACTCACCAGGACGTTCCGACTTTATAAATGAAAAGCACATTGTCACTTTGACCAATAGCGATGCATGACGAATCGGGCGAAAAGGCCAAGCACAAGATTGCGTAGGACTTCTTCCCATACTAAATAAAAACATAATTGAATTAGGATGGTTACATTCCAAAAGCATGAAACTTACTTTTGAATCGACAGGTTTACATGAGAATCTATCCTTTTGCATTCCATTTTCATCAAGTAAAACAATCGATCTGTCGTCACATGCAATTGCAGTTCTGTTCCCATTTGGAGAGCAAGCAATGCTGTTGACTCTAGCTTCTCCTTCCTAAAAATTGGATAATAACTATCAAAAAACAAAAGCATGAATAAAAAAATACCCCAGAAAATGCGCGCGGGAAACGGAAATCTAGGCCACGGCCGTTTTGCGCATATTGAGAAATTTTTCGTTGAAAAAATTGCAACAGTTCTTAGAATCAGCCTTTGTAATAATGATTTCAAGAAATCCGAAAAAATGTTTTGCAACAATTTTTTTGAAATAAGATGGAGGAACACTTCTGAACACACAAAAAAAGTCGAATGGGATCACATAGCGTGACTGATTGTTTCCGCGACATAAGAAACAGCGTGAGACATGACGTATAATGCAAGCGATGAAGATATTAATCAAAAGTTTACGTACTTACGATTGAATAACTAACCCTTCTACGCTTTCGAGAAAAGAGTCCCATCTACAAACATTCATAAAAAATGCTCTCGGTATTTGTCTATGTTTGTGATGCAAGAATTTCAGAGAAAAAAATTCAGTTAACTAGGCTTACCTGAGACGGAATAACAGAAGAAAGATACTTTAGCTTCATTGCAATCCCATGAATGAAGAAGGGTGGAGAAGCGGGAAACAAGAATCCCGTTTAGGGTCTGTGTCCATGGTAACCAAAAGAAGCAAACGCATTCGAGCAGGTGTCTCCCACGCGTACACTCTCTCTTTCCCTTTTCCCTCTTCATTTTCTGCTTTCTTTTAGACATTGCGCATAATCGAGCACAAAATGAACACATTTTATTGTGATTTACATTTATTATCTGAGTGTTTCAAAGAATGTTTTCAAATATTGAAATCGAGATGAATTGGAGATAAAAAAGACTTGAAAAAAAGAGACAAGATTCGGTATGGAAGAGTTGAGAAGAGCTTGGGAACATGGCAATGTTAATATGAGCACACACTTAATTTGAGTGAAAGGACGCTTCTACAGGATATTACAAAGAGGGATCGGTGATGAATACACATAATAATGATGAAAGATGGGAGTAGAGACGACAAAAAATACTTTTTTGTTTTCAATTTTTGATCTCAACTGGGGTGAACTGAAAGGCAGTTTTGGATAGTGGGAGAGAAAGTTGGAGAGGTAAGAATTAAGTAAAGAAAGTTTATAATAGGGATAATAATAAGAGAACAGTTCTCAAAAAACGACAGAAAAAAGCACAGTGAGTTCTGGAAAAAGTGTTACATATATAAGATGAAAGATCATTGATAAGGCACGCAGAATAAATTCGATAATTTAAGAATACAATGATTGATGACACCAATTTGGGTTAATAATTTTTTGATCAGAATGCAATAATACTGGTCACAACTGGGAACGGAAGTAAAGTTGAGGGAAACGTTTCAAGGATGATGATGTCTGACATCGACTATCTTTTTGGGGGGAATAATTCCCGGTTATTGTTACAAAATAAAAAAAGAGCATTTTTACCACTGCTCATGTGGTAGAGTTTTTCCATGAGGATGAACTTGTTCATCATAATGCTGTTGTGCAGCATTCACTCCAACAGCTTGATCATGAACTTGCTCGGTCATTGAAGGATAAGGCGGATTGATCATCGTATAATCGAATGGTTGATATTCTTGTCGAGTAGAGGGGAGCAGCACACAATTGTCGAATTGATTGTTATGCACTTGGCTTGTTTTATCCGAGAGAACAAATGCTCCATTGTGATATACTTGATGTCCAAGCATCATTTCAGGTCCAGTTAGAGTATACCGAGGCTCATGTTGACTCACACTGGAATAATCCATTCCGGAAGAAACAGAAGGTTGGGAAGAAGTAAGATGGTGGACTGGTGGCTGAAAACAAAGGTTTGTTATTTGTACTAGTCGGTGGAGTTTTTAGACTAACCAGTTGTTGAGTTCCCAATCCTCTAAAGTTAAGCATGTTGAGTTGGAGAGGCATTTGAATACTCAATGAGCCTGATGAAGTCCCAGAATCAGATTTTGAGTCACTCAAGTTCGAAAGCATTGTGTCGTCCAACGCCAACATTCCTCCATTGTGACGATCATCACTGTATCTGAAATTCGCGAAAATGAGTGTCAAAATTAGATTATTCAATTTTTTCTATTTTTGATTTGCAATTCAATTTTTTCGACTTACCCGTAAAGTTGCATCAAGATATTTTGGTTTTGGCTTTGCATCAACGAATCCAGAGAAGTTGTATCCAAGTCAATTTGATGATCACTGGGTGGCACAAGAGAACTAGCTTGCAAAGGTTGAACACTTGCTCCAAGATGTACTTGACTCAAAGATGTCGTTATCGAATTATTATTATTGTTCTTGCTTTTGAATGCTTTCGACCGTTTTTTGTTTCCCTGCGTTGTCGTTATAAGAGGGTTTGAAGCAATTGAAGCAGCTGATGAAGATGGGGGACCTCCATTTTCTTCCTGCTCCATTTGAAGTTTCCTCTTTGCTGCTGTAGCATAGGTCAATTGACGGAGATCGTTGTCTAAATGGGCTGATGTTTCGTTTTTCCTTTGATGCATATCCTTATGACACTGAAATAATAACCAATAAACTTCGAATGGGGTTGCACTATGACAGTCATTTGGGTACATACAATTACATACATTATAACATTTATCGAGACAACACAACAACTAGAAACTTACATGAATCTTTGTTAAGCAAACATTCATTTGTCTGAGATGAGTAACGGTTAGGAAACACAGTAATGATTGGACACTTAACACTTACTTTCAAACTGTTTTTCCATTTGAATGTCATTTGGCATACTGTACAAACAAAGGGTTTGGCATCCGAATGAATTCGCTTATGGTTCCAAAGAGTTGATCGTCGGTTGAACCTGGCATTGCAAGTCTGAAAAAAGAGAATGCAATTGTATGAGTTTTGCAGATGAAAAAAAACTTACATCACACTCAAAAGGTTTTTGTCCAGTATGAGAGTTTTGATGCTCCTCAAGCTCCATTTTTGAACCAAATTTGGAAGCACAAAGGTTGCATGGGTACGGTCGTTTCCTATCAGCGGCCAGCGCTCTACCATTAGGATTCGTCTTGGGTTGATTGTTGTTATTCATAGGATCAGGAGCAACTACTTGTGTACAGAAACCAGAGTGCAGTGGAAAACTTCCAAACACTATTTCAGGATTAGCTTCCAAGTCTGGAAATTCAGGAAAATTGGAAAAATCAGAAGGTTGAAGGAATGGTTTTTTCAATAAAAAAAACTGAACTAAATTGAATGGAATCAGATTATAAATAATGAGGAGTGACACTATGATTTTTGAAAAAAAGTATTGTTAACATTTCCTCTCAGAAAAAACAAGAATCTGCTGGTACAAAATGAATAGCCTCATGAAACTAGGAATCGGAAGAATAATAGTCAATTACCGTCGAAATTTCAAAAAAAAACGGTGTTTTGAATTAGGAGTTTATTTTAGTTAGAAAACTGTCTAAAATATGAAGCAGATGAAAAAAAACTAGTGGTTTCTGGATAAAAGTTAGTTCAAATTTGTTTCCGTTTTTTTGGAATAGGAGAAATGAGGTTTCCAAGAAAGTATGTACCTGAGGCATGAAAAGAACAAAAACGAATGAAAAAAAAAGAAAATTAGGATAGATCAAAATGTGTTCATTTGAACTCACATGTACTTTTTATCAGCGATTTAGGTGTGGATGAGGGCTCACTTTTCACGAAGTCATATGGATTATGGTGCAGCATCGGCGTCTGAATCTCCATGACGACGTTGTTGGTAAGATGAAGGCGTGGAACCCGTGAGATGCCAATATCTGAAAATTAGAACCGGGTCATATGTGGTTATTTTTATATGTACGTTTTATTAGACAACATACATTTGGCAACGGTATCACTTTCGTTTTCCGAAAAAAAAACGAGAGGGAAAGGAAAAAAAGGAAAAAAGAAAACGGAAAAAGATAAAAAGAAAAACTAAATTGATACTGACCAGAATCAAGTCTAACTTTGGACGTACTAAAACAAAAACACTGGAGGATTTGGAAAATGTTGAAAAATAGGCTATTGATTACTTTCAAAAATAATTACAATTCAATTAACCACAAACGGTTATACGACCTGTCACAGGTGCATCACAGTGTAAGAATGAGTTGCCGGATACCACCCGTGACTAAGCCCCGCCCCCCATAAAATATGGCGAGCAACTGTAGGAGAAGAGCAGGAGGAAGGGTAAAAGATGAGAGGGATGAGAGACGGCCCTTTTCACTCCAACGACGGGCAGTTGATCAGTGCTGGGGAACGGCCCCGAGAGACAAGGAAGACGACTCGGGAAAGTGGGCGGGGCAAGGACGGGCGGACCCATCCGGCTCTTTAAAGAATACTTTGGTATGAAAATGAAAACGAGAAAAAATGACGTTGACAAATATAGAACAGGGAATAGAAATAGGTTGATGAAAATGAAAAAAGGGAAAGAACGATAAAAATAAAATTGAGCAGAAACGAAGCATTTGACTTACGACAATCAACAAAAACATATCCCCACACATGATGAATCATATTCTTACTCTTGCGAAATTTAGTTTCTTCTAACTCAAAGAATATGAACAATTCAGATTTCGAGAAACGCGAAAAAAGGATATCTACTTCCTCATTACTAGAAAATTTTAAGTTCTTTTGAAAATGAATAAAGTTAGTTATTTTTTAATCGGGAAACCCCACTTATTCTGTTTCTCGGGACTCTCTTCTAGTTCTCGGTTGCCTCAATTTTTAGACTGTAACAATTATAAGTGTAATGCAAATGCTTGTTGTTTAAGAAGTGTAACATCATTGGTTCAGTAGGCTCGAGAAAACTTGGCCGGCACACGACGCATTTTGCTACAATTTTTGCGTCGTGGCTGGTGACTCCCTGTTTTTACTCTATTTTTTTCACTTTTCAAGACTCAATGTTTTATTAATTAACTAATTCATAATACTTCTATGAGGTGCATCTAATTTTTTGTTTTATTTATGGTAAGTTTAACATAAAGTGTCTAAAAGTTTTTAATGCTTTTTTGATATCTTATTAGATGAATATCGAAAACTAACTTGATTTAGTTTTCACTCTTCTTAATTTCCTACCACCTCTTATTTTCCCGAATATTTGGCACTATTTGTATCCGTTATATCAGTATAGAGAAAAAATCCAAAACTCGGGATGAAAAATCAAGCTACCGTAGTTCTGCCATACATCACTCTAATATGCCCCAGTAACTAAGCAATTCATCTTAGGCAAACAAGAAGCTGTCTTCTTCGTTCTTTCGAGATGGGGACCCGTGGGGGCAGGCAGGCGTCAGGTGGCACTCAATAGATAACTCTCGGTGTCTTGTCACTCAATCCGTTTCCAGCAAAACCCATATCTTTTTCTCGGTGTCTCTTTTTAACGATCACTCTCTAGTTCTGTCAGGATCACCTAACTCATTCTCTAAAGACAAGGAGCAGCTTGCTTATCGGTCAAAAGATGGTGGTGAGAGGGGAAGAAAAGAGAAGGAGGAGGGTGGAAAACTGAAAACCAGAACCTGGGACCCCACTCCTAGTAGGCTGGAATTTCAATTTTAGAATGATCAACAAAAACAAATACTTTGAATGAATGAAGGAGAGAGGAGGTTAAAAAACTAGAACGGTGAGAAGAAGAAACTGTTATCGTCAAACATATAAAAAATTTCTACTAGGAGAAGCCTAGGAAGAGAAGTTAGACATTTGAAGAAACGTGTCCTGACGTTCCGCTAACTTCTTCCTTTTTCATCATTTTTCTCTCTTACGTGTTCTTCATTTTTCTCTGTCCCTGTCTACTGAAAAAAAACGAAGAGAAGCTTTGAAACTCGATTTGATCAAATTTGCAAGTGGGGGTGAACACATAATTTTAGAAAAAAAGAGATGCCGTCTAGTGAACTGTTAAAAGGCTTGCCTAATTTGATTGATAAAGTGATAGCGGAAACTTAAGACGGATGATTGGATTGAATCAAATTGATTTGTACAGAGATTGTTATGTAATAAACTTTCCATGGTTTAATATTTCATGAAGTGGTTTGAAAAATATTAAATTTTTAGGTTAGTATTGTCAGTCCCGAATTTTGTACTTTCTCTTTTTTTTTCAATCTTCCCTCGTTTTTTTCTGTCTAATAGCGTACAAAACGGCTGCATCTAATCAAAGCCCATTGAGGAAACAAAATGAGAGGATTTTCAGTCAGGTTCAATCAAGTTCAGTCAGGTTCAGCCCCGGTCCTCGCCCATCAAAATAAGATAGGTGATAAGATTTAAGGGCAGAGAAGCAGAGAAGTACATATACCCGTTTTAGAAGACGTAAATGCCAAATGGCAAATAGGGAAAAAAGGGAGATACAAACACATATGCGTATAAACATGCGAATACACCACCAGAGATATACAGTCATTCATTTAGTTTGAAGCCTTTGGCAACATTCAGGCAGACAGCGGCGACCAGTGTCAAACTGCCAAAAGCAGAAGACAGCAGCCAGGCATAAAAGAGGCAAAAAAAGGGACAGGCAAAGGGGGGACTGATTTTTATCGTCAGCCTCCTGCCAGCTTCTCCAGCTTCCTTGACGTCGTCGTCACGTCGTTTTTTCTTTTCTGAAACTAAGCTGGAGAATTGCTATCTAGCTGTTAGAACAGATGGCAGGAAAAGGTTTTTCATTATGAAGGGGTCTGTTGCCAGGCAAACCTAGAAAAAAGTGCGCTTCGGTGTGATTGTGGGCGAGTGAGAAGACATAAGGTCTTCATTAGAAACATCTTGAGAAACGAAATAACGGGAGGGTATGGATTAGAATAAGTTCCTGCGGCAAAGAGGGAGGTTCTTCGTCGCCGTCTTCGTCTTCAGTAACCATAAAGGATGGCCGAGTATTATGGCCCCTCGACCCACATGTGTGCAATAGAAACGAGCTGGCGGACGGCGAGGCTGTCGGTCATACGGAGCCGGATCGCAAAAAAGCTGGGTAGCATATGAATTCTAAATTTTGATGGATCAAAGTGCTTCCGACTCAGAGTATAACATATAGTCCAATCAAGTTTAAGGAAATAGCTAAGAATTGGTTTTAGATTAAGGAATAGAAAGCTTCAAAATAAAAATCAGAAAATAATTCAAATCCGATCACACCTTTTTCCTTCTTTCTAACTGATGCCATCTTACTCATTTTTTTTGTAAATGTCATATTGCTTGACACCTATTTTCTCGAACATACATTAGTGACAGACACCATGATTCAACTTTAATCAAACATTGTCTTCACACTTGAGTATGAATGCAGGATAAAAGCTTCTTATTTTGCATTCACGAACTTCAGGAGGGGAGAGAAATTAGCGACAACTGTGAGGGGGTGCCGGTGCTCACCTTTGAAGATAGGAACCTCATTTTATTTTGCGCGAAATGTACCATTTTTCAATTGATGGACCCTTTAAACTCGGCGGTGTCTGCCATCTTTTCGCGGATTATCCAGAGTGAAAGAAAGTGGAGAAATGAGATGAAAGCGAATGATAGCGCATCTTGACAAATGTGGGAGAATAGAAAGGTAAGTAGGTGGTGAGGTGAGAGGAAGCGAACATCATTAAAAGGGTACGATGATGGGGGTTGGCAGCGGAAGATGCTTTCGAACTTGGATGACAACAACGCAAAACACAAGATAAGAGAGCAAAAAATGAGTGAAGAATGACTGGAATTGCCCTGATTGGTTTCAGATTGAAGTGAAACATTGAAACGATTAAAGCATCCCGTAAAAGGCTTGAAGAAGATGAAAAGCAAGTAGGAAAAGCCAGAAAGGGGTTTAAGGAGAAAGTGGAAGGCGTACCGGATAGGGAAGCAAGAAATAGTTATGCCATCGGCAATCAAGAAGAGTGAAAGGTGAGGAGGGCGAAAGAGAAATGAACAAAACAGGCGGCAGGACAAAAAAAGCAATCATATCTATCTTGGCATAAGGGGGTTATGCTTCGACCCGGGGGTGGCGATGGGCGACAGGGAGACATGAAGACGACAACGACGGCAAGGGCGGGAATCAAGTTTTGGTGGTAGCAGTTGAATGGGGCCCATGCCAGGTATAGAATGTCTCATGATAGTCTTATTAGTCTAGAAAAAAGGAACATAGTGGGTCATAAGTTACTTCGAACTCTGATCATTCCACTCATCATTCGAAAAACATTTCTTTGAAGCTTCTTCTGCCCTCTTCCTGCGATTTTCTTAAATTACCTGCTATTTATGATGCCTTGTGTTTTGTCCTCGTGTCTTCCCTCCCTGTTCTTTTCAGAGAAACAGCAACGTTGAATTTGTTGCAATAAATTATGCAGTCTAGGGGATGATAATTGCCAGAATCTTGGCATTCTTCTCCTTTTTTCCTGTTGTCACTTGCCCATTTTCGATTTTCTATCACCTGTTACCTTTGCAGCTTGTCCTTCGTTGTTTTTTATTATTTTTTCCCCTTGTGAGATAATTAACTATGAGGGAAATAGAGAAAGGGAAATGAGGAAACTGATGATAACTAGATCGGTATCTTTAATTAATGGCAAGGAAGAGATGGCTACCAACTTTTTGAAAAAACAGCTGTGAATGGCGGTTATGCGCGATCAGAGTTCGATTGGAGAGTATCGTTGGAAGAATTTGCAAGAAAGATACGCCAACGCATAGTCGTTAAAAGTCATGTGGTAGATGGGGGCTTCGGCTCCGAAGAGTCGAAGCACGGAGCTATCTTTGAAAGAAGCTCGTTTCTTTCCTACTTTTTCATATTTCGAGAAGAAAAGATACTGACGGAAAAGCGCACATTCACGCAGACATCTGGATACGGCCAATTCAATGAGTAATAATAATGAGCTCCAGATGAGAACTCAGTGCTGGAAAAAATGGGAAAAAGAAGAACATGTAATGGGAACGGGTTGAAGAAAACTGTTTTTTTTTCAAATCCAGTCTTTTTTCAAATTCATTCAATTGGGGAATTATGAATAAAACTAAACTGTATTCGAGTATGGGACTAATTTTCGTGTTTATTTTTTATGCGTTTTTCTAACCCCTCTTGTTTCCTCCATTAATGAAATTGAAAACGCTTGACGACGGTTGACGACGCATCAAAACTTGCTAACGGATGAAGCGCAATGGCAAATGAGAGCGAAATTTTGGATTGCGTAACATCTTTTGCGCAAGAGGAAAAAGGGAAAAAGAAAATGGAAAAAAGAAAACAAGGGAAGATAGGAAGCGATTGATGAAGCTAGGAAGAGAAGCTTGTTTATGAAGAGAATTGATCACTTCCCTGATCTGATTGAAACATTATCATTTTCAAACCGAAAACGTTCTAGAAACAATATGAACAGTGGATTCGAATAGAAAAAAAATTATTTATAATGAAGGGACAGAAATTCTAACAATACATTTCAGGAGATATTTCTATCAATCGCGTCAGTGTTCCAACCAGAATGAATAAAATGCTTCTAAAGTAGAAAAATCATTCTCTCAATCCATAACATCAGAGTTCGATCTTCAGATCTCCATAGTTGACAGTTTCATCGCCTATGAAAAATGAGCTCAATCTCATTGCTCTCATATTTCTAAGACGTTAATAAAATGAAAATGGGGTCTGAACAGTTGCTGGATTTTGACGAGGTGATGAATAATTGACACGAAGTTTGATGGGAGACTCCCTCTAACCAATCACATCATAAATTGCCAATTGTAAAGATGAAGTGCATACCCCATTTGTCATTAAAATCGAATGGTTATGTCAAGTCACTACGACCAAGTTTTTCTGTAATTTTCTTGACAAGATTAGAAAGAGAAAGGGGTTTCCCCAAGTATTTAAAGAGATTTCTGTTGTTGAGTTATTGTAACATTTTCTCACGGGATACACTCACAATACACACTTCGGTCAAGGGAGATTTTTAGTGTAAATGTTGGATTTTGTAAAGTCTGGGTGAGCATTTTTTCTCTCCGCGGAGAAAATAGATGCTTGTTGATTTTTTGAAAAAAATATTTTGATCTTTGAAGAGTATTCGAAATAACTTGTGTTCTACTAAACTAGATGCAAACTTGTATGCTGTCGTATTTATTTTTTCAATTGATATTCACTAAAAAATATCTTATGTGAGAGGAAAAACGTTAATGAAAACATATAAAGAAAAAGCTTGTAAGTGGGCAAAGAACAGATCGGAACGCTTTGATTTTCTTTTGGCAAATCAGATTGTCACGCTGGAAAAAAAAACAAGTTCCATGAAACACCTTTCGGGGCAGTGTGTATACATTTGACCACTACGCTGATGTCATTTGTAGGGGTTGACAAAGGAAAAATGAGAAAAAAACCTGAAAACTTTTGCACATGCAATTGAACTATGCGAAATAAATCAAGCTCTTTCTTTATCTTCCTTCTTCTTTTTCCTATCCCCCGCGCGGGGCTCTCCCACTCTGATAAAGAAATATTGCGCGTTTGCTCTCCGTGGTCGCCGAAGCTCATGGAGAAAACTCTGCACAGTTTTGCGGCGGTAGCGGAGTATGGATCCCTAGATATCACACGGCGGCCGGAGACGATTTCTCAAGAGGTACTAGAACAGGACAAATATGATGTTCCAAAATGAATGGAAGTAGAGTAGGAGGAGATGAAGCACTAATCTTGGACTTTTTGGCACGTTTGGATATCCTTCATATCAATCTGCCGCCGAAGTCTGATCTACCGTTTTCTCATTTCAAACCACGGATGAACAGGCGATCGAAAAAATCGCTGCGACATTAGATGGTCATTTATCAATCTCCGCATGTTTATTGTTTCAAATGTAACGTTCATAAGATAGGCTTGCAGAACGGGCAATTAATCTTTTTCATAGGATGTAGTGAGACGTTGTGGCGGTACGCAACAAGACTTCCGTGTAGTTGGAAACAAATTCGAGTTATGATGCATTCTGATCTAGGCAAAATCTGATCCAGTTTTTCGAAATTTCAAATTTGAAACAATTTCATTTTTCAGAACTACATTGATAGTACCAGAAACTGTCCAACTTTCTCGTATTGACAACCGTTTTTCATATTCGCTATCGTAATTTGATTCCAACCGAGATCCACTGACCATCGAATACTTTGTCGGTCACTTTTGAGTCTGATCCCAACCTTCAACGTGCTCACAGCAGGTAATCTCGGTTTTCTCTCGTCCTCCTGCCAGAGCGGCTGTTAGCAATCCTTCTTTTTGGCCCGGCAAAGAAAAAGAGACCCTTTGAAAAGAAGAGTATTGCCTCCTAGTGGCAGCTGTTGCACATTCTACCGGCATTATCTTCTACGTACGCATATCAGCGAAGTGAAGAGTGGCAATCCAATCTCGAGAGAAAAATTCGGGACGACGCCATCCTTCTCTTCTTCCTCATCGGACTCTTTCCGGATAATAACTCTTTTACTTGTCAGGTCAGGCACAGCCCTACGGGGGGAGACTTTGAAACAACAAGTGGTGTGTCTGAGAATGTCACATTGCGTATTCAAGATTGGGAATGAGTAGAGTAAACAGATGGAGGGATCTTCAAAAAACTTTCCTGAAATGGCGATGAGGTTATTGTTAAACAATGTTATGGGGATTACCACAAAGATGCGGTACATTAAAGAAACATAAAAGAAGATAATTTTTTACGTAACATAAGAAACAGATACAGTGCGCGACATCATTGTAGAGAATCCTAAATCCTTAAACAAACAGTCTCAATGAGTACAGTCTGAGTCTGAGAACAAAAACAAGGTGTGGAAAAAGGGGTCAGTTATTTATGGTGGGAAAGAAATTATTTATGGTGGGAAAACTTTCATACTCTCTTGTTTTGCCATATCATCATTCATTGAACATCATTTCACTGACAGTAATATATACCCTGTCAACCTTATTGTTTCTAACAATATATGGCATATCAAAACAGAAACTATTTGGATTCATCATAACTCTTAGAATGTACTGCTCCATTCAACTATAATAAAACTTAAGTTTAGTAGAATAATTTCGTTTCTCATAAATCTTACTCCAATCTACAGGAACACTTGTCACCCAGATGACGTAATAAGATTTGGGTTTATGACACAGTCCGCCAGACCGTCGTCCGTCGGTGGAATAAAGGCGGGGAAAGTGAGACCGACACGGTCCTCTCGGAGAGTCGGGAAGAGCCCGTTAAACAGCCGTCTATTGCGCAATTGGAGATTCTTCTTTGATGGATGCACAGTCGATACATTTAGAGAAATGATTGGTTCGAGTAACTGATCAAGGGAAAATTTATTTCATCAGAAATTAGTATAATCACTACAGAATAAAGAATATATAATTAGAGAGAAATTTTTGTTTTCAGATTTGGTATATTCATTTGTTGTAAAATATATACGGGAAAATCAAGCGGGAAAAATTGATGTATTTTGAGAAGATCTGGCGATTCCATCTTCCTGTTGGCTTTTAGTAGTGGAAGTACTTCTCTGGTCTTGGAAAACGGTCGTGCCAAACAAAGAAGAAGAAATGGTTAGAGGAGAATTTGAAAGTTGCGAGAAGACCGTCGCTCTTGCGTTCGATCTCGTATCCGTCTGCACAGTCGAAAATTTCATTGTAATCCCGGTTGTATAGAACAGAGCGCATACTGAATAATCAGAGAATATTTGAACTATATAATCTGAGAATCGCGACTCACTACTTGTTGTAAGGATAATGACGGGTCCTTTGTGCTGGGATCCATGCATGTGCTGTATAGCGCTCAATCAATCTGATGTGGTTGACTAGAATGGGTTTTTCAGAGTATACAATCATTGTCTCCAAGTTCCAGACGTCCCCGTATATCCATCTGTCCAGGAACGTTGTAACGTCGAGGGAATTAAATTTTTTCTCACTGAAGAATGCATGCTCTCCTCTGAAATTGAGCAAGTCGACCTGCTTCATTTTCTGCCCATGTGTCATGAACAAGCAATCAACGTCATAGACAGGACTGTCGACAGGAAGATCCCCAGTCACTTTTCCAGCAATCACCAACACGTGTTCGATGCTGATGCCACGGAGGAATGTATCCAGATCGTACGATTTCACGTTTCTTCCACTTCCAACGAGCATGTGAGAGACCTTTGTTATTTTCAAGTTTTTGTTCATTTTGTGTAGAACGGATCCGAATACTCGTTCATTGAAGAGGTCACAGATGTATTGGATTAGAGCCGAATACATTGCAGGCTCATACTTCTTGTGGAGATATACGTCAGTCCTGTTGTCAAATTTTTGGAAGATTCTGAAAATAAATAATAAAGTTTTTCCCGTAAAAAATATGATTTCACCTTAATTTCAGTTTATCGCCATTGATATCCAGTTCAATTTTTGGCGCCTTTTTCATGCTCCGATGCGGCAATGGGCCACACGTGAAAACCAGTTTTGAGTCAAAGCCACATTTACTCAGAACTGTGATTTCGAGATTGCCATCGTCTTGTCTCAAAAAAATTCCAGCTTTCTTTCTATCCCATTTCATGGATTGAATCAGGTTCTTCATCTTAGGTGATTCAAAAGACAGTAAGAACAAATCAATCACATCCTTTTTCATAAGCGCTTTCTCTTCCGTGAGGTCCGGAGTATCCATTCTTTTCAGTTTGCTAGTGGCTAGAAAAATCATGGCAAGTTTATCAGAAGACGGAATTGGTTGACTGATTGACAATACTGGGTTACCTTTAAAATGAAAATGAAAAGAAAAGGAATAGTGTTATCATCTAAAACCGGTCTAATGAATCTAATAAAAACGAGAAAAAAGGCCAAAATGGAAAGTTTAAGGAAAAGTGATAGACTCAGAACACATAATCGTTCGTCAAAATAATTAAGAAGGAGAAGAAGAACATATGAAAGAGAGAGAGGCGCTCAAAATTGGGCAGATGAATTCCCAAAAAAACTATTGAAACGTCAACTGGGCGTTTCCTCACGAGTGCGGAAGAAGTTATCCTCAAACTTAAGTTTCAATTCAGAAAAGAAGAATGGAGAGACTGGTGTCATAGAAACCAAGATTGAAGTGATGCTGAGAACCACAAAATGCCATTTTCGCGAAATATACCTATAATTTAGTATGAAAAGGCTGTCAATAGGCACGAGATTTCGTGTAAATAAAATGACAAGGTTCGAAAATCCTTCAGCTTCTTCAGTGGAAAGTTTATTGAATCTATTATGTGGAGTGAAACAAAAAACATATCAAAAAATTATGTGAAGTGACTAGGCAGTGCTGAAGAGTCAATGAATTCAAAGAAGAAATCTAGAACGCTGAGCGTAAAACCAACGCGAATTAATTTTAGAATTTTTTCGGGTCTTTAAGTTATACTAAAAATAATAATTATTCTTGGTTCAGACAGTTTTTTTTTCGATAATCGGGATTCAATTGTTTGTCTACTGTAACCAGTGAGCCTGAACAATTATTTTGCTTTTTCATCAGAATTTCTTTCTTTTCTTATCATCATTGCTTTTTGCAGCGTTATTTATCTTCTTTTCAATATAATAACATGTCTCTTAATTCATTCGATCAGTATTTCAAAGTGCTTAGTTTTCTGAACTAATCCAGTAAGATTAGAGAGAATGTCTTACGTATTTTCGCCTTTCAAAATATAAAAATAGAAGCAAAGAAAATATTGCACTTTATGTGTATACTACTTCATTACCTGACCAATGCTATATTTTGAATTTTAATAATACAATTTCAATTGATAAAAAGAAACTCATAGACCGAAAAAGTTATCCAAGTGGAAGGGCACTGGAATGAGGGTTTTGAGCATTCATAATCTGTGGGCTGATGATCGGAAATCGAATACCTCATTTGTGGCAATGAAACTTTTTTTCAATTTCCGTTTTGAAATTGGTTTTAAAAGTATTCAAAACCGTTTTCGCAACTTTTGATCTTTGACTATTCAAAAATGATATCAATTGTTTTCTCTAAGTGCCTTTTGATATAAAGATTTTTCTTCTTACCGCTGTTTTTCCATTGGTCCCAGCTTTGATAGCACAGTTGGGAGAGCGTTAGACTACAGATCTAAAGGTCACTAGTTCAATCCCGGTTCAGGGCAACAGTTTTTTTCCAACTGTCTGATTTTCAAATTAAATTCTTCAAATCAAACATATCTGATTTTTCTTTTTGTTTTTTTTCTTCTTAAGTTCGTGAATTTTCCAGCAAGTTGTCTATTTCCTAAGCTTGAAAGAATCAAACTAAATTTAATTTTTTTTTGAATTTGTGACTTTATCAAGCTTCAATGATCCGTGTGGTGCTTTGTGTTTATTCTAATCTCGCCTTTTTCCAGGTCTCACCCCAGCTTTTGGTATCATTTGTGATGTATTGGCCAAAAACACTGCTGCTTCCTCTCATGATTTGCATATCGACCTGATCAAAAGTGCCAACATCAAAAAGAATACACACGTTCCCTTTCTATACCTCCGTTCCCACTTTTGATTTTTTTCGGAAAAGGAAAAGCAGCCGATCGCAAGGAGGTTTTTATTGCCTGGCTCCCATACCCTTTTTATATTTTATCGTCCCAACGACCGTAATATTTTAGTCTTTCTGTCTTTTCTATTCACTTTTATTCATTCGATTCATTCGATCAAAGTGTGGATTGCTAATATGGCGACCTATTCTCCATCTTCTTCTCCAATCATGTACGATCCGGAACTGTAAGTTCTGCAATTTTCTCTAAAAGATAGCACTCAAATTATATTTTCAGCGACGAAAGAGTTCTGGACATCATCGACGACATATTCTCCACGGAGAAGCAAGACTCCAGCCTCGAAAAATTGAAAAAAGGTACACCGAAAAACAATTTGTTTCGAATAACTTCAAAATTTCAGTGGTTAATACCCTGGAGTCGGTCATCGCTCCACAACGGTTGGAGAATCTCCGCAAGACAGCTTCCGACCCGTTGAATGTCGTGAAAGTTTGTCTCCAGCTGTCCAAGAAAGCGATGAAAACAGTTGAGGGACAAGACCGTCTTGCCACCCGCCTTCAGGAACTCATCCGAATGGATGGTCAATATGTCACCAAAAGGGAGACAATTGACTCAGGTTAGTTTGAAGATTAGTGGGTCTAAAAATGACTTGATGGAACTGTTTTGAATCTTAGATTTTGTTAGGTACGTGTTCTTCTCCTAAAATATCTTATTTTTACAGTAATTCAACTCTTGGAGATTCACCACTTGTTCGATAAGGGAGAGAGCGAGCCACAGAAGAAAAGAGTTCACTTCGAATAGATATCCGTGAATTCGTGATGAACTTCGTGGGAACTCAAAATGGTCAGATTCATCTATAAACTTTATACTATTGTTGATGAAATTATCTCCAATGACTGGAAATAAACTTGGTTCTGTGTTAAAGTTTGTGTGTTTTACAGGTTGAACAAAAGATCAAGAGTAAATTTGTTAGATCGAAAAGAGTCGAGTTTTGTCAATGTTCCGAGCGAAATTTTAGCATTTTAATTTTGATATTCTCAAAAAGATTCTGAAGATTTGAAACATTTTTCAAAGGGTGTGTCTCCAGAAATAACAAAAGTGGATTCGGTTTTTAAAGGTATATCTTTTGTTGGTTCTGCAGTCCAATTATCATATCGGTCGGTCGGTTCCCACGCTTGCCTGTTGTGTTTTATCGGTTTCAAACCAAAACGAAATATTCGAAATTTCAGTTTGTTTTCTCCTCAAATTTTTTGTGGTGAAATTTCACCCGACATTTGGACCAAAAGCTCAAAACATACTCTTATTGCTCTTTTATGACATCACTATTATTAATATTATTCAGAAGCATGAATAATTTTTCGAATTCTTTGGACTGAACCATGGACAGTTTCGGCACAATAATTTTATTAGAGGAATCCCTGTTTTCACAAGAAACAGGAACACTCAAGAAGCTGGAGTCTGAAAACGACGGTTCAGTTAAAAGAAATTTCAAAGACGTGTAATTTCCTAAGATACATGTTCAAAGAGATAAAGCAGTTTCAGATCGGTGGAAGGTGTTTTCTAAAAAATGAATTAAAAGAGAGAGAGAGAGAGATTTCCCAAAGTACCGCACGTCGCAATTTTTTACAATAAGTTCCATTTTTAGTATTCGCTGCGTTTTGACCAATAAGCGTTGCAGTTGTTCGCTCTCTTGATACGTACTACTCATTACTGACTATGACTCAAATTTCACAAAATGGACGGAAGAAAATGAAAAAAGCTCAAAACAGCGAGGAGATTTCTACGGCCAATTCAATGAATATGGAAACAGGTTATATTTATATTTGTTGCCAGAAAAAATATTTATTTTCGAGAAAAAATATTCATCACATATTTTCAGAAGATATCGAGGATCGTTCAGCTTTTAATGATATCCTTCAAAGATAAGTTGAATGCGGACTGAAAGAATGAACATGATTGTATTTTGATTCGATCAAATTCACATACTCATAACCATTCTTTCGTAGAGATCCATGTCTTCGTCCTGTTTGTGGACTAGACGCTTGATCATTCTCACGAACAGATCGGGATCGGCGAACTTTCTCGGTGGAACGTATTCGTGCTGGGCAAACCAATGATGGATCTGACTAGCTTTCAGGATCCCATTAACTGAAAATTTGTATTCTTATAGCAACTGTTTATTTAAGATATCTTATCTTACTAGCTCTCAGAATAAGATCGGACGTCACGTCTGTAACACATGACCACAGCTTGATCTTTTCAAATTCAGAAAGGCAGTTCACGATATACTCTTTTCCGTTTTCATCGATATCAACGATGACCATTGGTGCTAAGTTTCTCCTATAAGCAACTGAATACATCAAATCACTGATATCAGATCTTACTTTCGACGTGGAGGTAATGAAATCACATTTATCATATCATCCGCTGATTCCATCGATGATTCCTTGAAAATAACAAACTGTTCAATTGAACTCTTTCAAATAAACAAGAACGAAAGCTCCGTCGGAGTGATACGAATAGAACTGAAAATGTGGCGTTGGAAGGTAAAGAGCGATGAAGCACTTTTGCATCATCTATCCTCAAACTGCATTTTTATTGATACCCTAAAAGTAGAGAAACAGAGAAAGAGTGCATTCAGTTTCTATGGCAAAAGGAAAACAACAGCCAAGAGAAAGATTGAGAAAGCATAAAATGTGCATTCTTTTTGGGTCTCAATGCACGGTTCAAAAACAAACAATTAAATGAGGGAAATGATCGTATTGGGTGGTTTTTGTCGGGCTATTATAGAAGTTCAAAGGTGTCCTTTCGCGAGAAAGTATTGAATCGTTCAAATGGACCTTGAGAATCATTTTGAAGGAAGTGCTTTGCGTTCAAAGCTCCGAGAAAAAAGTTTGGTTTTTCATAGGAAAATGAACCGTCCTCCAATTTGATACAAAGAAAGCCTATTGTTGCGTTCTTTGGAACTCGCACATAACTCTCAGAAGCGATTGACAAAACTTCATGAGTTTCCACAAACCCTGCGTCTAATCATGCGAAACATGATATTTTCGAAGGTGCCCTACTATCACTTTGGACAAGAGTGAGATTTAGAAAAGGTGTTCTCAAAACCAGGTAAATACTTGTAATGGAATTGAAACAAAACTTCAAAAATCGAGACTACAACCGGCCAAGGACGGTTGTGTGCTTACAATAGATTGCTCACAATAAGATAATCAATACATGTAATCAGTAAAGTATCAACGGTCGCTTGTCGTTTTTTGAAATTATCCTCAGTTAACTGGAACTACCTTGAGTTAAACTATAAACAACCTGCTTTAGTGACAAATGACAACATGAGAACTTCAATTGTTAGTTAATTGCTTTATCAGATGTCTTACACTTTCTGAAGTCGGCTCCAAGTGGTTTATGGATAGCGACATTCGACTGTAAGGTTGAACAAAATACCACATTTAACCTACGCTGTCACCCTCTTACTTTCTGTTCTGATATTGAAAACTTTGAAGAAATCCTACCTCAATTCGTTTGTAACCAAGTTATTTCCTGATAGAATAGTTTACCCTTCTCTATCTTCCCTTCAAAAATGTCATCTCACAATAATCTTTTGAACCATAATTTTGACAACTATGTGCACCTCAATCCCTATAACTGCTGACTTTTATATGTATTTACGTTTTGTCTGTTTTGATGAATAAGAGGCAATTGCTCTTCACTCAATATATTGAATTCCTTATCGATTTTACCGATACTTTTTTTTAAATTCAATTGTCCTCCATTCCAGAACAACTTATTCTCTATTTTCCTACACCTCATCTTTACTTCCGGTCAAACTCCAAACTCAACTCAACTCTGCAAAAACAAATAAGACACTTCCATTTTGTTCCGTCTCTTCGTACCCTGAGGGTCTTTTTTCACATATTCGTTTCCTTGCTCGTGTCACACAACCGCCCATCTTTTTTTATTGAGCAATCTCTCATTCAAATCCTGACACATACATACACCCATTTGTCAGTTGTGAAAGTGAGTGACGTGTTGCAAGCAGGAAACATTCTTTTTCGAAATGGCACTCCTGAAGCTTGTACAACTAAAAATATTTATTCAAATTACAAAAGTTTATAGACGGAATTGTATGGAACCCATGGGTTTCGTGTCAATAGCTAACATATTGCGGTCATTTGGCAGAAATTGCGAGTTACTACATAGGAGGAAAAAGTACATCGGGCTTGGTTGAAGTGGAGAAATCTGTGAAAACGGGGATTGAATTGAATGAGAAAAAAAAATTAAGATTGGGACCATGAAGGTTCATTTGGCATTTTGTTCTTTTTGGTACTCGATTTAGTTGGCAACGATGTGAACGATCTTGCGGTCGTTTAAGTTTTGAGTTGGGCGGTAGTTCTTCTTGATTGGGCGTTTGTCACAATCTTGGACCTGACGGAAGAGCTCGAGTTGGTCATGGGTAACCGTGACCGGCTCAGTGAAGATGGTCCAGGTGACGATTTCTGAGCATGGTGGAGTGGTGAGAGATCCTTCGTATCTGGAAAAAAGAATTTATTTTGAATGTGTAAATTTTCGAAACGGTTATTCTTACCTCCAGAAAGATCTTTTGTTGTTTGGCAATTTCTCCGAGAGACGAACGTTCTCGACACGAGTCACGGTTTCTGGATTACAAAGTTTTCCCAAAACACGTTCCTCATTGGATAGTGCTTTTCCTTCCTTTCCGAGTTGAAGGAAAACACCAACCACTGCAAGTTTTCCTGGGTCTTCAACTCCCTGATGAACAAGATGAAGTTCCGCTGGGTACCGAAGTCCACCAAGAGTGTGCTCCGATCCTTCGCTGTCGTTCTCTCCCCAGTGGAAGTGATATTGAACAAGGCGGTAGACTTGATCAAGTCCACCACCATAGATTTCCGGATGTTCCGAGCGGAGTTCCGGCGTCATTTGAACTAAAATTGAAAACAAACCAATTAGAAATACGACAACAGATGTTCTTACCCGAATGCCCATTGTTCACAATATCTCCTTGAATTGGATGGTCATAGTTGACAAACTTGATACCATCATGGGTATCCTTGCGTTCAACCTCACCCAAGTCAATGTTGATTGGAGATTGATGTTGTCCAGTTGGCCAGCGGTTCGGTCCTAAAATGTTTCATATATGATCAAAAGATGAGATTATTCTCAACTTACCGCATTCATCGTCATCGCAGTAGCTCCAATGTCCGGTCATTTTCGTCGGTGAGACGCGTTTAGACGTCGAGCAGAAAATGTGATAAGACGACTCTGCAAAAAAACCTTCGAATGGTAGGCAATTCGCGATTTTATTAGAAAACGTGGAAATATTCGCAAAAAGATAAGACTTCCGGCTCCAGTTTCTATTTCTTCTTCGCCACGTTTTTTGGTTTTTTCAAGAGACTGACTGAAAATTGAAAAAAAAAATGAAATGAAGAAAAAGTGGGAGGCACAAGAGGGTCTGAAGAAGATAGATAGGGAGCCGGAAAAGGCGGGGTCTAGGGGTACGACTGAAGATAAAATTGAATAAGAAAGCTGAAGGATGGGAATGAAAATATTGTGCGAGCATAGCTTTTTCTATTTTTTACTTCCTAGTTTTTTATCGTGTTCTGGAGAGGGTCTCTCTTGACACAAAAATGGAAATTTTTTTGAAAAACGAAAATACTTAGAAAAGAGAATGGAACGAACGAAATTTCTTGGCAAGCTTCTGGAAAAAAGTCTCCTCTTCTTCTTGGTCTGCAGTTGAAGATGTCATCGTGTTGGGTGTAGCGGAATGGAACGGCAGAAAAGTTGTTTTGTTTTTGCCCAACGAAGCCTTCGTCCGTCCAGATGATGATCAATGTTTTTGTTAGCTCCACAACAGGACCTTTTTACTTCCTTCAACCAGTTTCAACTAGTCCCATAAATCCAATTTATTCCCACAACTACAACCACAGATTCACCTACATGCAAGTTTGGTTTTTTCCAACGCTCTACGGAGGCCATGAGCAAAAGAATACTCACTCTGACGACCACAAAAAACTTTCTCACGAAGACCACGACAATTTCAAGTGGAGTGCAGTATGATGAGCTTAGAAAAAGTGGAAGGAGAAAGAGGTAGCAAAAGAAAGTTGGAAAGAGATGACGTAGTGGTTCTTTTGAGTAAAATAAGTAAAAAAAACAGTAGGGTTCACAGAAAACTTTTGTGCTTTTTCCTTTTCACTTTGAAACCAAACAAAAGAGCTTCCAAGAACATGAATGAGAAGGTGGCCAAAGAAATACTAGTTTTGAAACTGAACCCATTAAAAATGTAAAGGTAGAAAGCTTCTTCTGAAGAATTTTTCAATTTGAAATGTATCTCACACCTACAGTAAGCCCCTCTGTTGTGCTTCAAGATAGAACAAGGAACAAAGAGCTTTTTAGGAATACTTTTCTTTACTACGTCGCTCCTTGAGAGGCTTGACCAGAAAACATGGAAATTAGAGACATCGGACCCATTCCTGTCTAATTCTTAATGCTTGAACTTCAAGATAGCATCACTCTGTTTTGAAAATTCTGGAACCCAGAAAAATTCTTGGAAAAGTACTTCGATTTCCTCAGCTACACGACCTTGCAAACTTGAATATTCGAGTATTTTGTTAGTGAAACACGTGTTTCAAAGATGATTTAGTTTACGGCTGGTCAGAATCAAATCGGCTTTTGAACACTACCCTCGCACCCCGGAAATCTTAAAATCCCTTCATAAAATTGAACAAGAAAAAGGATTAGTCGTTGAGATTTAGAGTTTTGAGTGAACATCTTCAAAACTCAATTGACTTCTAATAATGTGCAAAAGGTGGGGGTGTGCAAAAAATGATGTCTACTACTCCCTTGTCCATCAAGTGCTTCTTCACATTCTTCCATTGCTTTTTTTCGGCTGCGCCATTTTTCTGTCCATCCTTTTGTCTTTGACTTCTTCTTCTTCTTCAAAGACAGAGATCATGAGCAGAAGGGAAAAAATGGGAAAAGGGGGGAGACAAGAAGTGATGTAATGAGAGCAGAAGGGAGCAAACCTGATTTGTTTTTAATTTTCTCCACGTTTTCACGCGTTTTTGATTGCTTTCTTGATTTGCCATTCCTTGTACAGAACTAAGGATTCAGAATAAACAAGTAGAAAAAAGTCTGGGAGAAAAAAGAGAAAAAAAAGAGAAATTATTATAGGAGAAGCATTAGAAATGTGATCTATGTGTATGTGAATGATTTTGGCAGTTTCTCCGACGGTATTTGACAGGTAGAGGTTTCAGATAAACCGCTAGAAAACTGATAAGAGCATGAAACTTTCTGAATCATAACGCAAAACGCAAATAGCAAAAAAGTTTAGTCACAGATGTATTTAGTGCAAAAAACAAACATTTTGAAATAAACTTCAATGCGATGAGACTCCACGAAGTGAGAAATTAGATCTATGGTTTAGAAAGCTTATTGGAGAGAGGGAAAGCGAGGGAGGGGGAGAGTAAAGCTTTGAAATGTAAATACGCGCCTGTTCAAATAGTTGTATGTACATGTGCATTTTTGTCGGCATAGTTTTTGTGCTACCCTTTTGGGAATTGCAACTAGAAATTTCAAAAACATGTGTTTTCAAGAAGAAACAACAATCAAACCAACTGTTTTATCTCAAAGGGGTTGAAAAACAACTTTTCGGAATCTGAAAATGTCAAATCTACAGTAACCTAACTTGAAAAACATAAATTTGATAGTTCTTATAACTGAAATTTCATGAGAGTTTGTTTGCACATAGTTTGATTCTAAACTGCTTATAGTCTTATAAGCTGTAGCTGGAATAGTGAGTGCAACATGCACCCAATCAAAAAAATTTCCTTGAAAATTGCTCCTGAGGTTTTCAAGAAAAAGGAATGGAACCCTAATGACACCCACCCACAATAATAACAGTTGGTCTAATTTGATGTATTAGTTAGTTGTTGGAGATGGTGTCAGAGGCATGAAGCCCGGAGGAATGGCAAAAACAAGTTGATAATATTGGAAAAGAAGAAGAAGTCCAGAAAAAAAAAGAAAAAATTGAGAGAAAATGAAGTAGAAGAAGAACTCGTTTCCATTTTTTTCAAGAAGTGAGGCGAACTAACTCAATCCCATTTTCCATTCCCAAATTCTTTGGTCCGGAACAATTGAGCAATATTCTTTAAGTGCACCTTTCAAACGGAGTTTTTATTGTTGACGCAAAAAAGTTTTCTTTCCGTTTTCTTAGACGTAGAATATGGAAATACAAGAAAAAAAGAAATCCGAGAGTATGGGAAAATGACTGGGGTCAGCCAAGACTTGAAAAAAAACTTGCATGAAATTCCAAGATGTTGAATACCAAATACCGAAAAAAAGGAGAATTTCAATGAGAGATTCCGAGCAAGTGACGCATCAATTTGTGCCTCCCTGCCGGACTCACTGGATCAATCTCTCATTGCATGACGCTTGGCGTTTGATGTTTGACATAAAAATTTCATCTGTCTCAAAATGAAGAACATCGAAAAACGTTTCTTTGAACAGCATAACTCGATAGTGCAATACTCTATTCAACGTAGAAAAAACTTGAATGGTTCTTACTACTACTGCTTTTTTCAATGGTTAAAACGAGGACAAGCTCTTCTGCTCGTCTTGCATTGTTTTCTTCTTCCTTTTCTTTCTTCTTCTTTTTTCTTTTTTCGGCAAAAGCTGAAGCTCAACATTTTCTTTGAAAACGAAAGCAAAAACATCGAGAGTCACTTCCTTCAGACTTTTTTTTTATGGGAATTTCAAACTCTTTTTTTATGAAAGTCTTTGTAATGAGGAAAAAAATAGAATCCATTGGAAAAAAAATGGTTGGGAGTGACTGGTAATGGAAATGAAACAAGAAGCGCACTTCCTGTGGAAAAGTGGTTGTCTCTGGAGAATAAAGAGAGCAAAATCAATTAACGTTTCTTTCCAGCTCATTATTTTCTGGGGATTACGGTAGCTTAGTTTAGAAAAAGAGAGAATGAGAAAAGTCTTAAGGGACTATGAGTAACATTTGCAATTCCGTGATTGGAAGAATACTCATGATTTGGAGTTCCTTGTGCAGCTGTTTTTAACAGTCGGGGGAATGTTGACATTAATTTTGAAAATGAGTTGCACCGGTTACAACAGTCTACCGAGGATTGATATGTCTGTATGTACTTATACAAGGAATAAATAAATTTTCACGTCGTCGTGATTTTGTATAATTACAATGATGAGCACAGTAACGAAAAAAGTGAATTTTTTTTCGACAAAATATTTTATTCTTCCCGTTTTTTAATGAAAATGAATTCTCTTAACTTTTGATCTGCCGAAACTTCGATTATGATTTCATTGCAAAACCTCTATTCATTGCGGGAAAAATGTTCCTTCAATTTTTTACTTTTGAAGTCAGTTACGAAAAGCACTCGTTCAAGTTCTGAGTCATCAAAAATTATTCCGAAGAATGTTTCAAGAAAACTTTGGTACACAACACAAAAATCAAATTTGCAAACGGCGGAAACACTAATTCCATGGTCCTTTGCCTCTACCCCCTCAAAACCAGGAAATAGACGCAAAAAAGAAGGAAAACTGCTATGAATAGGAAATGATGAGAGCGAGAAAAAGAGTGTACTGGAAAAATGGAGATTTGCTCGGAACCATCAATTTTTCCCCGCAGCTCTTGTTTTTCCCCCGTTCTGAGTGACACAGTGTTGTTGAAAAGGGCAAAAAACTAAGAGCAATTTTTGTGGAAAAAATTGAAAATTTAACAGAAAACGCCTTTTGGAACAAGTACAACTGAGTTTCAAGTTTCAAAGTGAACGTGAGATTTTACTTATGCTCCAACAGCTGTTGCACAGAGTGAACTTTGAGAATGCGGGAAAATGATATTTCACACTAACTAATGTGTGAGATCAAATTAACATACGTCATGCAAAATCAAGTTTATACAACAAGATTACAGAGAAACAACACAATAATTAAGAAAACTAATTATTCCCTAGCACCCGGAAGTTAGATAATAGGTCTCGCAAAAATGAATGAGAAGAGATTCATGGAAGTATATTTTTCAAACTATGGATATTTTTAGAAATAAATTTTTGAATGAAAGAGAATCCTTCCAAAATCCAAAAATTAATTCGAGAAGATATGAGCAAAGATTGTCAGATTTCAACTGTTGCTAAAATTTTTTAGAAAATTTTTTTTCAAAAATTCAAAAATTTCCCAGAATGGTTTGGTTTGTTTGTGGTTCGCTGATTAATTCTATTTTGAATATTCTAC
>GL379794.1:989360-1020274 GCA_000143925.2 Caenorhabditis brenneri
AAACAAAAAAAAAGATCCGAGACTAAGCAATAGCCACACGTGCTTTTCCACAAATCATACAAAGTATGCTCTCATGGAAATGTCTCTCCTGGGAACTTTTCAGTGAAATTCTCTATAAACTGAAAAAGTATCATAAACTAGGATATGAAACTTATGAATCTGACTTCTCAGTTGTTGCTCTATTGATGAGAATATATTTAACTTTTTTTGTAAGTTTTGAAAAACGCAAAAAACTCCGTAGAACAGCCTTTTTGATTTTTTGATCTCTGTGACTTATTCATTCAAAAATTTTAAAGAATAACTTGCGTTAAAATGAATATATATACTTATCATAGTGCATATGTGCTTCGATAGCCTTGTTTATCATTTTCTGAGTTATTTTACTCACGTTGAAAGTGAGAAGTGCTTCCACAAAATACTTCCTTAGGAAGTCTATAATTCAGAAAATAGGGTATGGGTTGAGTTAACCGTCCACCACTAAAATATCAAGGTTGTTTGCTGTTTCCTGAGAATGGCTTTTTCAAAATTAAAATGACAATTATCTCTGCAACCGTGAACCGTGAATGAATAGTTGAATATACTAATGATTTCAACTTCAGTCAAAAAAATTGATCAATGAGAAGTCCTTATTCGCAACCAGTAAACATGATCCTTGACAAACAATTTTTGTCTGAAATGAAAAACCTATGGGTTCAGAAGATGAAATACAATTGGCTCAATTTGTAAAATACAAAACGTCAGATTGAATCCGGAAGTTGTCAAGTTCATGAGTTCGAAACAAAATATATAGATCAACAAATTTTAAAATCAAATAGCAGAAGTCAAGGTCTTCTCAGATCCTTTATATAACACATGAGCCTGATTCCCAAAAACTTAATCCCAAGAAAATGTAATTTTCGTACTATTGTATTCATGGAGGATTAGGAGATCTCTGGTAAATCAAAAGCAAACTAAATACAATATGTTTTGACGAGGTTTTTTCAAAAAATGAACTCTCAGAAATAAGAACTTGGGAAGTCCAAAGTGAATAATCATAAACTTCATTTAAAAAACTAGTCAAATTCTAAGTTTTGCTTCTCTTATGCTCGAAACGGAGTATAGTGTAGTCTGTTATATAGGCCTTTTCAAAAAGTCGGTGTATCCCAGAAAATTGTTCTTTGGAGTCAAATACTAAAAGGGGCGGAGTAATTGAAAGAACGATCGTTTTCATTTTCAATGAGCCCACCTCCGGATTCATGTTTTTCTAGAAAAAAGGTGACGTTTATGCTGCAACAAGTTTTGCGTGCTTCTAGAAAGCCTCATCCTTATATAAAAAATTTATAGTTGTCAAAATACTTTGAGGTGATACGTGAACTTCGGAAAATCACTCGATACATTCTGCACTTTTCTAAAAACTCACAGAAAAAAAGCAAAAACTTTGAATGCGGTGAGTTTTCAAAGCTAATAATTGGCAGTTTTACTATCTAAGTAGCCAATCACCCTGTTTTTAGCCGAAAAAAAGGAGACACATGCAAAATTTCTGAGAAACTTCATTGCTTTCAAATGTTATTATATTCCACTTTATAATAAACTCAATCAGGAAATGAAACCAGAAATAGCAACATGATTCTTTTTTGAATAATGCTCCTGTCTCCAAAGTTTTTGAAGGCGATGTTACTAAAAAAGATCACCTTTTCCTTTTGTGCATGTATAAGTAGATTAAGACTGATAGTGGACATAAATGTTAAGATATGAGAAAAGAAAATGCACATGTTATATTGAAAAAAGACCAAAGAGTATGAAGATAATCCACTCAACCGAGGACACTAAGATGATCAATCTAGATGCTCAGTGAAATATTTTGTTGCATATTATCATTACTATTCTCTATTAAAAACCATAGGTAGTTTTTCAACAATTGAGGAACTGTTCCTATGTTTCATTACATTCCTACCAGGGTGGATCATTGCAACAAAGATCACATTTCTCTTTTCAATCGCATGTCCTCCCGCTTCACCTCCCAGGTTTACATTTCACACATCACTTTCTTTAAACAAATGAGTGTAAGGTACACAAAAACACTTGTTTTGTTGGTAGACATGAATAATCCGTGGTCATTTTGAAGTGAACAGAAGTGGTCTGAATGCCTTCTTCAGGGAATAATAGGGAAAAATTGACTGTGGTTATAGACTGAATTGGGTTCATGACGTCAAGAATCTTTGTTTCTTGATAAAAGAGGGGTCAGGAAAATATCTCAACGTTCGCATGCGTTTTGTCTCATTTTGATAACCTACTGGAATTGAGTCGAATTGGACCACACTGATGTTCAATCTGCACCAAAGGTTGAAAATCGTATATTTGTGATTGGTATTTCCTGGAATTTATGTTCTAAAACTGTTTCCGCTGACAAATCTTTATTGCCTTACATACATTGTATTGAAAATCTTACAGAACACGGAATATATCAATGGTTAGTAGAATTTTTTTGTATTGTTAATATTAGAAGTTATTGAAAACTATAAAAAAAAATGGTTCCATGACCAATTAACTGTTGGAGTTGGGATGTAACCTAAATAGTAGAAAAGGAGTTGAAGAGAAAATCAAGATAGATGAATGCCGGAGGAAAAAATTCGAAACAAAGAAAAAGAGAAGTGAATAGCATGTTTACAAAAAAGGATAACTTTTCTACAGGGGATGAAATCACTACTTTGAAAAATTTACACAGGGAAAAAGTTGTTTGTCATAACCATAGTTACCAAAACATTGAAAAAATTGAACACCAGACTAGAAAAAAAACTACCGAGGAACCATTGAATGTTACAAGACGATCATGAAAATAAATACTAGTACAGGTTACTTTTTTGTATTTTTCGTTAGGTGGAATGCTTCCAAACGCCTAAAAAGAAAATATAGATGAGAAAGGGAGGAGAAGAAATTTTGGAAATCTTAAGGAGAAAGGTGACTTGGGAGGGAGTATCTACTGTGGCAGTATTTTTTGTCAGAACACATCATTGACGTGGTTAATCAAGGAGAGAGATAACTACATAGAAGGGACTAGAAGTTACTGAAAATGTACAGAATGAATTGATTGGGAGATGCAAAAGGACTAGATGTAGACGGTACTAAAAGCAGAATTAAGACTTATGGGAAGTTGTGGAATGTAAGAAAAACAACTATCACGTTGAGTTTGGGAAAAAATAGACGGGAATGCTCGGAAATATGAATAAATGATTCTGAATACAATACGAAATTGAGAGAAATGTAGGTAGATTGAACTTTGTGGCACTTAAACTAAAAGAATCGAACATTGGAGATGCATCAATTGATAGTTTTTTCAGAGAGATTTTTTGAAACGGTCAGCAAGATTATCCATTGCATCAATAGTGGAATTGATAACAAGGTCTTCAACCATGCTGTCAACTTCATGAGACACGAGAGGGGTTGACTCATCTGCTGATTCTTCTTCTTCCAGTTCTTCTCTCTCAATAATGACAGCTTCTTGTCGAACAGACTCTTCTCTTAGTCTCTGTGAACGGAATGATCCATATGGAGGGTATTCACCAAGAGCTGCCAACCGGAGCTCTTCCTCAGTAACTGGTGGAGCGATCCGAACCGGAGTACCACTGCTTCGGCAGATGGAAACGGATGGAGTATAGGTTGGAGGATCATCCGGAAGAGGAATAACTTCCATTATAAGAGGGATCCTCTGCGATGCTCGTTTCGGTTTTGGAGGTGGAACTGGAGAGCGAGGAAGTGTCGAAGTGCCTTCAGATGAAGTATCAGTTTCCAGAACCATTTCAATTTGTTGAACCATGACACTTCTGAGGTGAGGAATTCGTGGTTGTGATGATGATGACTCAACGTCAAAGTCGCCGGAAATCTCTTCGATGTGAATTTCTGGCTCGTCCTCGCCCAATGTTCTCAGAGCCTGTTCAACAACTGGGACAACTTCAACAATTTGGGCAACTGGTTCTTCTTCAACATTTGTTTCTCGGATCTCCTTGATGTTTTCAGTTCTTGGTGGCACTGTTCTTTGTACAACACTAGTTGGCGGACGATCGGGGTAAAGAATTTTTTCCACTGCAGCATATGGGAATGGAGACTCGGGCTCATCGAGATGAGGATTTGAGAAGTACTGATCGAGTTGATGATCCGGGGAGTCATTGACGTTCAAGAAGTAAACCAAGCGGCAGAATTCATTATCAACTTGATCGGAAATCAAGATGTTCAAGTTTCCAATCTCTTCCTCGTTGAGCTGACGAACCCATATTTTCAAAAGAGAACGCATTGTCAAAGAGTACGTTAGTCGTAGTGAACTTCTCAAATTGCGGATCTGGAACTTTATTGTTAGTTTTTGAAAATAAATCAAAAAAATAACTCACAATGTCCGAAAGTTTTGGTGTGACAACTCCTTGCATGACACGTAGACATGGCGCGACTGGTGCATGAATTTCGGCTTGAACGAATCTTATGATTTCCGCAGTGCTGTTCTTGTTTGGCCATTTGTTTTGCAATACTGATGATCGGAAGCAGACAGGTACGATGTCGTTATCAGTGGGTCCGATAACAATAATCCTAGAGTTCTTTGACACTAATAATTCCAACGACATAGTGAGAACATTTTCGTGAGTACTGCAAAGCTTGATACCACTGTGAGCTGCTTGAATTTCCAATGAATCAAGGAAGTATCTTTTGAAATCTTCATTACTCATACGGTAGATGTGACTGACATTGAGGATGAGAACCTGGAAAAATTGTCGAATTTCATGTGAAGAATTCACCAAAAAATTCCCAAACCTTAATTGTTTGGAAACCGACTAACCTCTTCTTTGTGAGCTTCCAAAAACTTCACAATTTGAGATATCAATTTCAAGCCGTCGGTCGCAAATAATCCGTGAACAATGAAAATACTCTGAAAACAGTTGTTTTGGAAGGTGATTTACGATAATTTAGAAAGCTTGGTATTAGGTAAGAAAAACAAAAAAGGTCAGAACAGACACAAAAAGCCATCAGAAAAGAGCGAAGCGAAATAAGTCAAACAGTTTCAAGCACGGCACAACAAAATGAAATGGTGAAATTGGATAAATGTTGATTGTAGCTACCTTTTTAGAAGTTTCATCGTTTGGATCCTCTGTCACTACTGGCCGCTGTAATGCAACTAACTGATATGCGATCAAACTAATAATAATATTCAAAACTAATGCAATAGAGGCAGACAAAAATGTTATAATCATGAATCCTTACCGAGCTGTAACGTGTGTCCAAAGCAAGTTCAAGACGAAGATCCAAAAAACGGATGCCCACCATTAACTGTTCATCGAGTGACATCCTAGAATTAGAGATTCAATCATGAAGTAGTTGAAAAATTCAACTTACGATTGAGTAAGTCCCCATCGTTTAACAATTCGTTTGACGAACGAGAATTTCAAATGGCGAATGTATCGCAAGAATGATTGATCATGAGCAAATCCTAGTCTCAGATTAAACCAGTTGGCTCCAGTGTCATGTGATCCTGAAACAAACTCATTAGACTTTTCAAAAACTATTCTCAATATTGGAAAAAGAAAATTGGGGACAAATATCTCAATTTTATTCACCTGGGATGCAGAGTAGACAGATTGGCTTCTTCTTGACCGAGTCCGGAAGCCTTGCCATCCAGTCGGCCATGATTGCAGCCCGTGGTGGTTTACCTAAATATTTATTGATTGGTGATTAAAATCAGAACAAAAAACGGAGAAGCGAAAAAACGAGTTAAAGAAGAAAGACGGGAAAGACAAAAAAGAAAATGAGCAAGTGAAAAATGAAAAAAAAAATCCAGAAACATTGATCCATTATTCTCTTTTCCGATCATGTATTGGCTCCTCAAGAGGATTGTGTCTGGTTCTTGATACATAAGTTCTTTTTGCAGTATTCGATCTGGTAGATTCTCGGTACTCAGCTACAAATCCTTTCTCTTCCTCAGCATTATCAGTATGCATTATGAGAAGTAGTTCAGGTCCTTAAACACGGTATTTTTTGTTAATCGAGAATCAAAGTTACCTGTGCTTGTTATAATTTCAGGAGCAGTGTCACCGCAAAAACGCCCTACTAGAGATTCTTGAGTTGCTTCAGATCCATCGTAAATCTACAAGTTTTGTGAGGTTTATATGCATGATGGCTTGAATGGTTAGAGTTTTGTCAAAATTTACAGGCTGATCATGCAATAGGGAAAAAGTGATTCTGTAACAGAATAAATCAGTAACAGAAGAAATCTCCGAAAAAATTTTGTTGATTAACTTTTGTATTATGAAATCCGAAATGCTACAGCGATTTTGTGAATACAATTGAATATCAACCGCAAAGAAATTTCAAGAAGGAAGTATGTTAATGGTAACTACAGTGGTTTTCACTGTTTGTTCTTTAGTTTTCTGATCGGCGATCAAACGAAAATCTCGGAATGATCAAACTGTTTTTCCTATCGACAATATGACTCACTCAACATTTGTTTTCAGAGAGAATAGTGAATGACAAATAATTATTAGGACCGTACACATAATTTTGTTTTGTACCCCTCTTATCAATTCAGAACTGAGAAAAAAAAACTGACCTCAATGTAATCATACTGACATCCTTCTTCAGATTCAATGTTGAACGTGGAAAACTGAATTCTCACTCCACGTCCTGGAGATTTGGCCCTCACACTCCAGGAGCAATCCTGTAAGAAACAAGAATGTATTGTTAGGATGTATAGGAAACGTCAGAAAACGAAACGTTTTCCCCTAGATCGGTCGTAAATGTCATTTTTCAATTTGATTTCCATGGTTATGCGTTTTTAAGCAATAAAACTATTCCGACGCTGCCTACGTTTGTCCGTCAACACCTACATGGAAACAGAAGTCTTCCTTTTGTTTTATACTAGTTTCAACAAGGGGGTGTTTGTGCTTTTTTCTACGCTGAACTCTAACATCCTAGTGAGCTGCACCTTTAGTTGTTTTCTCAAAATTTCGGAACGTTTTTTGAAAGAATTTGAGATTTTGCAAGTGAAAAACTGCTGGGAAATGAACTCTCGTCTTTTCTCCTATCACACGTCATACAAAAAAAGGAGATGAAGCTACAGTAGGATTTCGGAATGAGAAAATGCAAACAAAAGTAATTGAGTAAGAATGGATGAATGGGAGATTGAGGGGTGAATAATGATACGTCTCGTCACTTCTCAAGCTGACAGAAAAAACCGGAAAAGAGAAAATTGGAGATATAAAACACACTTCATGTGCAAAATGGCATTTTCAGACTGAAATCGTGGCATTTGAAGTTCAAAAAGTCGAGAAAGCGGGAACCGCAATTTACATGTTAGTATTTGATGGTTCGCTGATTTCAACCGTTTTCATAGAAATGGATAGAGAAAAAACCGTTTGAAATATGAAAATGTGCAGTCTCGCGAAACATTTGACTGTAAATATTTCATATTTTGATTGTATTTTCCCATTTCTTTACAAAATCCTATATCGCTTGAGTTTTTATCTGCTTCTGTAAGTATGATATGAGTTCTTGAAATGTATATTTGCAGAATTCATAAATCCTTATTTAGGCAAAGGACATTGCTGTTCACGTTTGTTGGTTATTTGAACTTTTTGAAACTTTTTAAAGGACACTTTCTTCAAAATCTTAGTATCGAATTGACATTTGCCGTTCAAATTAGTGGTTAATCTGAAAGTTCCTCCTTTCATTCTTTTCCCATAGAAGTGACGCAATGAGTTTGCTCGTATGATTTGAAGAACGAACTTTTCAACTCTTAAATTTTGCAAGACACCATTAAAAATCTATTAGGACCACTGTGAAAAACACCATCAATTTAGAGAGCTTCCCATGAAAGGGTGCTTTCTTGAAAATGGTTTTGCACATCTCATAAACCGTAATGAATTTAGGAAGAAGGAGAAGACTAAGTAGAAGCAGTCATAAAAAGATTGAGAATTAGAAGATCCCATAAGAGAAGTTGACGAACTCGCACAACTCCCATATTAAAATATATTTGAACACTCCTGATCAGAAAACTGTTTTACCCCTATAATGTACAAAAGAAAACTGCGCTCCAAATCTTAAGCAAATAAAAACTATTGCCAGCCTAACTACCAACCTGATTTTTGCCATACTTGCTGTCGCTAAATGTTGCATGTGAGTAGATATGACCAGGAGTTGATTCTGCACTGAGACGACCACCGCACACTAAATTCAAGATTTTAATAGGCTAATAATCTCAGACCGCCGAATGAAAACATTAGACGAAAAACTCGCCCGAAGTGTAATGAGCCTGAAAACCTCGTCTGGAGACTGACGCGTCCGAGGAGAAAGTGAGATAGAGCTCGTTGGAAGAGGACAGAAGGAGAGGGGGCGGAGCTAGCCCGCAGAAAACGCCTGTCCAAAAAAGGAGTGAAACAGATGGAAAAGTCAATGAGAAAGAGGAAAGATTGCTTTTGAGCACAGTCGGGCATAGAGAAATGAGAAAGCTCACCAGCCAATTGGGCGGAGTCATCGCCCCCGTCGAATACCGAAACGGAGTCGTACTTGCATTGGGCATGCTCTTCAACTTGGAAAGTCGAGAACGTCTAGAAAATCAAATTTCAAAAAATGAGGAACGTTTTTTAATATACCAGCATGAGACGGTGTCCTGGGGTGGTAACAAAGTGCCAGGAGCAGTTCTGTCCTTTAGGGTAATCGTTTGGATAATTGGGAGAGTTGATATCACCTAAACGTTAGAAAGTGTGAGAAAACCTTTCCGGGTATTTAAAGTTATTTTTCAAAACAAAGAAAAATTGTATAGCACAAAAGCTTGAGAAAATTGACTAACGGTTGATAAATTGTAAGGAAACAATAGGTGGATAAAGATAATACAAGGATTTTTCGTTCGTACCCCGATTAGTTATAGAAACTTCTGTTGGTGTTTCAGGAGGAAAATGTTGTTTGGCCATGTGAAACGATGTTCATGAAATCCGTATAAAGAAACGCAAATTAATGTACCCATAATCTCTTTATAATGGCTTTTCATTTTATCTTTTCTGAACATCGTAAACTGAATTCCACTTTATGTTTCATAACCCCTTTGGTTATTATTATATACACTAAACGACCATCGCTGTAATGAACCCACCTGCTGGTGCATTAACTTCGAAAAAGCAGCTCCCCTCTTTACAATTGTGCTTGTCCTCCGCCAAAATATACCCAGGATTGCATGTACATATGTAGGACCCTAAAAGAAGGGAGAGTATTTGATGAGGTCACGATTCATCACCACCCACCAAGCCGATTCTGGCAAGTGTGCTCACATCCAGCGTTATTGTTCTGACACTCATCAAAGTCCGCTATGAAATTGGCAAAGAAACCATCACGCTCCACAGATGAATCGGAACTAAATTCGATGCGTACCCGATTACGCGGAGTGGTAAATAGAAGAGGTTTATCTAAGATGTCAACATAAGCATGAAAACTGAAGAAAATTAATTACCATATTCTCCGCATAATTTTTCACTGTCACCAATTTTCACATAATCATATGCACATTCAGTTTTCATCCCTTCAACTGTGAATTTCGTGAAGTTCAGAAAGATATGATATCCTTCTGGTGCTTCAATTTCCCAGATACAGGTTTTTGAATTCGGATACATCTCCGGAAAGTTAGGAGAAGCGATTGATCCATTCGAAGCTTTAAGGTAGCCTCCGCAAGTGCTATCACAGGAGAATCCATTACTGGATAAACTGTATCCAACACGACACGCACATTTGAATCCACCTGAAATCAAAAACCACCACATATAACTTCAAAGTTCATTAGTATTATTTCTTCGAATTGCTTCTGTTTGAAAGGTTATATACATGAAGTATATCGAAAAAAAGGCATTGACATTTTGAAACATAAATCAACTTGTCTACAGGATGACGATTCTGTTTTCAAATCTCCTAGGATACTCTTGAAAATTTCAAAGTAATAGGTATGCATGACGAAGATGGATGCCCATCGAAACATCTCGCTTCAAAATCGAAGCACAAAAACAAGGCGGGAAAAGAACAAAATGTAGACTCCAAAACATGTCTAACCCAGCAGATGTCTTATGGTACATGTACACTATTGAAGCCACCAGTTCGACAGCTGTTGTAAAATCAGTCTCCGGTTTTCCCTCCGGCTTCGAAAAAGATAAATGACCTCCAACTCACCAACAGTGTTCACGCAATAATGATGGCAGATGTTCTTTTCCGTTGCACATTCGTTTAATTCTTTCGAAAATCTCAACTCAAATCCACTTTTTTGAACCGAGTTGTCCGAAAAGAATCTGGAAGATTTAACTTTGATATTGTATAATTGATGCACAAGGTTTCAAGAGTCTTTTGTTTGTGTGCCACCTAAAAAGTATAGAAAGACGCAACATTTTGCAAAATGTAAAGGTCAGATTCCTGAACGAGTTCTGTAAACCCTGGCGCGTGAGAATATATTTTGGAAATGATCTCGACCCGTACTTTTCCAAATTTTGCAATCAATTTCGGAGTGTAACTGGTGGAAATATTGTGGCATTGACATATTTCCACCAAAAAGTCACGTGAGATAACTCGGTGATAACTAATTGGTTGTATAGTTTTCAGAAAAAAAGTTTTCAAATATCTACACTACATAATTTATCAGCACCAACCTCAAGGATACTTGATTAGTTTTACTGACGACTATCTTCTTTTCAATCAGCCCACAGAACGTTTCGCTCATTTCTTTCCCTCCTTTTTTCAATGTTTTCGATGAGCCTTCCGTCAATATCAGTCTGTCGTAGATGCATTCTTTGTGCTGTTCAAGCTAAAATTTGGGACATTCTTTTCTTGATAGCAGTCAAATCCTTACATGGAAGTAAACAAATTCAATTGCCACCTGACTGTTTTCATCGACATGTATGGTCCATTGACAATCGCTATTGGGAGGATACGATTCAGGATACTTCGGGCTCTAAAATATATTTCTGTTCGATGTCGAACTTCTGTGACCTACGTGGATCACGCCTTCGTTTGCATAAATTGGACCTCCACAAATTGCATAGTAGGTGGCAAATGGTATTGAAGGGGTTGGAGTTGTAGATTTCACTTGGATTAGAATACGATTTCCGGATGAGGCAATTGTACGAAAGTGAGAACTTCCACCACATATTCGGTCTACAAAACAGTACCAGTTTATTAATAGAAAACCGAAAATGGTAGATTTGTGCCAAAGATTGCACGTCCTAGACCACCCAGTAGATTCAATCCACTTGTAGTGGTCCGTGTGGTGGCAAACATACCTAACAAAGGAGAAGAGGTCGATACTCCATCGCGAACCGTAATAACATTATCCTCCTCTTTGGAACATATAGTTGACGGTGAAGAGAGTGTGGACCCTAAAAGGATGATATGAACCGAAATAAACTAAATTTGAAAACAGTGAACAAGAAATTGTTGAAAGAAACGAAAATACCAATAAAAAATGTAAGAAAAGGTAATATTTGCTCTCTTCTGAGTGCGGTCGACTTCCAAAAAAAAAACGATGAGATCGACTCAGGCGGGCCTCCTCCTTCCCGCCTCCAGTCTCGTCGCATATGAAGGTTATGTGCGACTGGCCGGAGTCATTAGGTTGGCCTAGCAGACTGGTGTGTGCGTGTGCACACAGTCTTGGGAAAGAGGAAAAAGAACACCTGGTGCCGGCATGAGGGATCAGACATTTTACATTTGAACGGAAATTGGGGTTGGAAAAAGTTATGCGAGACGGGAGTCGGAGAAGACAATGAAGAAGAAAGGAGTGCTAATCTTTTTTCTTATCCCAAGCTTCACCCACGCCCAAGGTTTTTTTTTCTAAATTTTCTTTTCGTTGATCATGATTTATTGGTTTTGACGCTGGGACAGATTTTTGAAGTTGATTCTGTTTCACCGGAAAATATATAGGAATATTCTTTAGGTGGAATCCCAGTGTTCTGTGCACATTCTAATCAATCTTACCAAAGAAAAACCTGGCTTTGAAACCGACGACTGTTTCAAATTTCCTTATTCACGTACCTGTTATATTCAAGAAGATAGTATGCCCTTGAGGAGAAATAATGTGCCATGTGCACATACTCGCATTTTGAATAGCCAAATTTCCGGATTCTTGCATCAAAGTGCCGCCGCATTCTTGAAAGAGAAAAAACCAATCTACTTTCAGAGGAAGATAAATTTAATGTGGAAACCTGCGCATTTATAAAGCTTCTTCGTTTGCCGGATATCTCCATCACTCAACTGAACGCGCTGTCCAATTTCCAATCGAAAGCCTGGAAATTGAAAAATGAAATTAACGTTTGAGGGAAGGCTATATGGGATTGACGCTTTCAAATTATCTTACCTGAATTCGGTTTCGGGAGAATAGTGTCGTAGAAAGCACCCCGTGAAAAGGTGTCCCTGGCGTAGTGCATTATCTAAATGTTTCTATTTGAAGTAGACATATCGTGTAAGCCAAACCGACCGATGAAAAATCGTAAGGTTCATCAAGTGAGTCTACTTCTTCCGGTTTGGATTTCTCAAAGTTATAATCTTGGCCTGAAATTGATAATTAACCTTTAGAATCGCTGGAATTTCCTTACCTGTTTGTATACTTTTATAGAAAATATCTACATAACCATCCCGATCTGGCCTAGTATGTTCATGCCAAAAACCAACAACATGTCCAAGTTCATGAACAACAATCCCAAACTTGTCGCAGTTTTTTCCTATTGATATTGCCTGAGGACCTTCCCCACGCCGACCGACGTAAGAACAGCATCTGAAAACTGCGTTTTTTTGCATTCTCACACGGGACGCCAAACTTTCAAATCCGTCTGAACCAGAAACCTTAAGTAGGATTTTCCCAATTTTTAAGTCTCAAGAAGACGTTGCCTCTCCTGAGAAAAAAAAGAAGAAAAACGAAGTGCGAAGGGTTCGAAGGTTCTTTTTTTCCCGTCCACTGAGTGGTTTGATTCACTCACATTACGAGACTACTTGCGCATTTTCTCATCAACTTTTGAAAACGATGCCAATTAGACCCACAGACAAAAATGTGAGAACTACACCCCCGGAAAAGGTGTCTACGAGATGGAAGGGGTTCAGTCTCAAATGTTCAAAAAGTTCCGACTGTCCTTGTCTCTTTCTATTTTTGCAGATTAAGGGAAGAAGCGTATTCAGAAATTTGAGAAGTCGATACATATTATTTTCTGGGAAAAAACTCAAAATGCACGGAAGGAAGAAAACATTTATAAAACTTCAGAAGTTTTTCGACGAACATTATAATCAATCTCCGGACTTTTCATATGTGAGAAAAATCAAATTCCGCTCTCTTTCTCAATTTTTGCAAGTTTTTTTGTGTTTTTTTTTCTGGACTACATTCACATAAATTAACTCAAATGAAATTAATACTTGGCAACCATGTTTCGATTTCTAAGAATTATTCCTGACCCGGAATTATAACTCATAGCTATTGTGTTGTGTAACATGTCACTTCGAAGACGTGTCCCGAGACACGTCACAATGTAAAGTTGACATGATAAGAACACCTGCTTATCAGCTCTTCAAAGTAAATCATTTTGTGAAACAAGAAAAACACGCTGACAAGTTTAGCACAGGAAACATACATAAAACAGAATTTTCCGATGGTTAATCCTCTCATGCATACAGTTTCAGAGAAATGCAATCACTGTGCGATCAGTTTTCTATGAAAAGAAAACTCACCCGCATTTATCAACAGTGAAAGTGATATAATGTTTATGATGAGCTTGACGTGGTACAAATGAAACGCAAGTATAATTCTCCCAATGTCTCATCGCCCGCAAAAAAAGGTGCTGATGCTCTCCTGAAAATTCGTTTCGTGAGCTGTTTTTCTTCATTTTTTTTTCAATTGTTCAAAAAACTTTCAAATTTGATCCGTTGAAATTACGGCTATCCTTAAAAAAAGATATAAAATTTGATTTCTTCAAGCTAAAAATCATCGGAAGAAATATTTTGCAATATGTTTTCTAAACTATCCCACCTGAAAAATTAGAAGCGATCACAAATGGTATAATTCCTTCAGGCCATATTCTTTCTTTTTTTGCTGTGGCTGCTCTTGGCACTCTTCTTGAATCTTTGTAGTATCTTCGGAATCTTATATCTCCAGAATCGTCTTGCACCAGAGTGGGTATCACCACTTCAATCACTATTAAAAGATAAACGATAGTGAAGTTGAGAATGAGATTTGTTGAGAATTTCATAATGGCTGAAGTTCATGAAAATTTCTGCGCATAGGGTTGGTGGATGAATATGTCAAAGTAGATTGCTCTCCTTGTCCGCAGGGCGCAATGGTCGGCGGTGTCGGTCAGCTGGCGGTGTGCTCGATAGCACGGCCACCCTCTCAGACCCACGATCCACTTTTTGTCATTTTTCTCATTTTGCTCCAACTGATTCTTGTCAATCATTCTGAATTTTTTCCCGGTTTTTGAAGAAACAAAACGTCAAAAGTTACTTTTTGTTTTTTGCAAATTTCGAAACAATCGGTTTTATTGAGATGGACGTTTTCCGCGTCAAATCGATCGATCTTCGACACAAAATGTTACTACGCCAATGTGTGAAGTGTCGGCGGCTGGGGTGAGGAGGAGCCCCCGGCGACCGGCACACATATACTGCAATAAAACGTTTCGGAAATCAACGCGATGACGACGCGTGGAACTCTCCACTTGCCTCCCTGACTCAAAAACAGCCGTTTCAGTTTCAAAAAAAAAGAGAGAGAAACATGTGAGAAATTATAATAAAATGGTGAGGCGGAGAGTGGGAAACGAATTATCAAATTCTCAATTTTGAGTATAATATAAAACATGTTGGCATCCCCCATATTTTCAAAGAAACGACCAAAAACTCGGAAATTACCACGTTTTTAATGTTAGGAAGCAATTAAATAAAAGGTTCAATGATTTATGACTTTGAATGTTCAATTGTGATATATTGATTTCACAAACTTTAACCTCACTAATATTTTCAAATATCAAAAACGGCTGACAGTGTTAATATACCTGCTAAGTATGAATATAGAAGAGGAGAACAATAAGAGATGATTTTATTCTCAAAGGAATGAGAAAAAATCCGATATCTAATTAACAGTGACTCATTCTATCAATGTATGTACAAAGATGCATGATGGACTCGGTCTATTTTGATTTCTCGTCCACAGAAGTCACCACGAAAAGACCGATTATCGTAAATAACAGCGATGAAACGCTTGATTCTTATCATGAAAAGTTTTCGGAAAAATTGATAGCAAGAAGAAGAACTGTTACCAAATAAAGAAAATGTTCGATTCTTCTATTCAAAAACGATGCAGTTGTAATTGTCTCATTATCGCGAGACTTAATCCTATTAGTTTACTACTAACTTGTTCTTGATTCGTCAATATGTTGCATCTATGGTAGCAATTTTGAGAAAAGGAAAAGGAATTTCGTGACAATCATTATCAACAAAGAAACGGCAAACTATGACCAAAACTATAACAAGAATGTGTTTCAGGCAATGCTCTCTACGGCACGTACACACAAAAAAATGGTTCGGAAACTGATAAACTTCAGGTATTGGGCGTTACGTCACAAGGTTATCGTGAACAGAACCATGGAGCCATCATAGCGCCCAACAGTTATCATATTTAGTTGAAAAGTTGAATGGCTGATTTTTATGCAAATCTTTTCGATACAATAAAATGAAACTTTACGAGAAGGTTTTTTTTTTTGGAGAAAAAGTGTACAGGCAGTCAAGAAAGCTGGTATCACTCAATTACTCTTACTATAAATGGAAACACAGATAATTTCATTTCATAAGAACAAAGGAAGATGGAGAATTGGTGGGGGTGGGCGAGCGGCGAGAGCATGAAGAGGTGGAGAAAATAGGGAAAAAAGGATGAATATTCAATTCTTTCGCACTTTTTTTATTTGGTTGGTTCGTGTCAATGCTACACAATGCGACGATAATTACAAATTAGGCTGCACAAAATAGATGGGAGGTATGGTAAAAATGAAATTATAAAGGGAGAGAAAAGGGGTTGTGTTGGGCGTAAGCCGAGTTCAGGTTAGACTTTTGTGATACGACGTGGACCGGCACGTGGTGGAGCTGGACGGGAGAATTGCTTTGGAGCCTCAACCGGGAGTGGATGGATGACTTCAAGAAGAGCTTTCTCCGAGAGATCGTCACGAGCATCAACTTCCATCTGTAACAAAACAGAGGTTAATGAATGACTACAGTTCAACAAGTTGGTAAAACAGGATATGAGTGCTTCTGGAAGTGTGTTAATGCTTTATGTTTTTGAAGAATAGATTCAGTTTGTACAGGTATATGTATACCAAAAATTTTTGAACATTGGGGGTGCTCATACAATTTCTGATTATCTTTTTGTTTTGCAGACGTTCTTTCCGATGTTCGGATATTATGGTTGGCAATTTTCTGATAAACTTAGTAAAATTTGATGTTCAGATAGAACTCAGTGTTTGCTGTTAAAGTTAATACAATTATTGATGCGTTTCAATTACCGAACACTCACCTTATTTGTGATGACAACACCGTATTGATTTTGAGCAGCACTGAGGAATGGCCCCTTGCAACTGGAGTATAGCATTCTTTCCTTGATTGAGCTACCCGAAGATGGCAATGAGTAGATGAACACTGAAAATTTTATATGATTTTCACAGTTGAATCTAATTGATATTATCATCATTACTATTTTGATCAAATCTCGAATTTAGTGTCTCAAATTAACTCTTCATTTTAAAATTGGTCAAAGCTATTCATTATGTTCTTTCAAGATTAAATCAGTTTGAAACAGGTCTCACTAACCAGCCAAGTATTTTTTTGTCACTGAAGTATCATAACTCAACTCAAAGGAAAAAACCACTTTTATTGAGCTTTTACCAACTAACTATTATGTGTAGTTCGGTTTCGCAATCCTATTTAGAAACGTTTTGAGAAAGTTTTTTTTCTAGTCCGCAAATCGTTTTCTGTACAATTATTTTGGAATTAAATATGCCGAAAGTTTTTTCCTTCCAACCATTGTATCCTAATTGCCAACTACTATTTATTCTCTCACGACCACTACAGCGCCAGGATAAACAGTACTTACAAGTGCATTTCTGTGGAACGCCTTCCCATGTGTGGTCAAAGTTATAGAAAGTGTATCTTGGTTTATCCCGTGGTACTTTTGATGCGAGTGCTGTTGGCTCCAATGAGTCGAGGGTTGATTCCAACTTGATGGCTTCATTCAAGGTGTCAACCTGAAATGTAGAGTAACTTTGGATTTTAAATGAGAAGTTGTATGAATAATGCCAGTTTCTCTTCGAAAAGTCCAGAGCCAAATATATTTCTAATCAAAAGAGTGGAGCGACGTGTTACTCTCTAGATCTAATTAAATTAATTGGATTGGTTTCATGCGATTCCTCCGCGGTTGTTTGTGGTTTTTCTGTGGAAATTTTTCTTACCGAAAGTTGAACAAAACTGAGCTGTTGGTGAGCCAATTTTCTGAGAGCTTCCTCAGCGTTGCGATCCACTGGGAATGCAACACCCTGAAACTTCAAAAATGAAGAAGGAAGCATTTCGATATTGTACCTTCATGTGCTGTGGTCCTGCATGAGCAATGGCAGCTCTCTCCTGTTGAGCATTATGAAGTTCTCTCTCGACTTCACTCATTGGTCCCAACTCGGTTTTTGCTTTGAGCCAGGATTCGAATGCATCGAGAGTCAGATCCTGAAATTAGGAAGTCACGTGTTTCAGTTGAGACAAATTTTCATGAGATGGCTTATGTGAACTTTCTGATGAGAAAAAATCGCATGTGCGATTTTTGAAATTTTCGAATTGGTCAAATGACACAAACTTACTTCATGTCTGATCATCCTAGTAGTAGTTCTCTCACTATTGTTAGCTCATTGTTCTCTGATAAACTCTTTCACCAGAAATTTCATAATTACACAATTTCATTATACTGTAATTTGTTCTCCTACTATCTGGTCACGTTCGAAGAGATATGCCATAGATACTTTGATCATTATACTTTCCTTCTGTGGCTTAACACTGGGAGAATAATCATTGGCATTCAAACAAAGAAATCATTCAATTTCACAAAACGCATTGACCTTCATTGTACATTATGATTCTCAATTCACCGACATTTCCCTCCCTGATATGTTGTTTAAGAAACAACGAACCTTTCTGTCAGTGACATGTTTTTCGTGTTCGATGTAGCACTGTCCAAACTCGCTCTTGAATGTGGCACATGTGGCTGCCAGAAGCATTTTTTCACGGACTGGAGCACGATCGTCGACGAATCTGCAACAACAATATCACAAATCATTTGAAATAGGAAACATATGTGTTTCATTGTGTAAATTTAGTATGTATTCCTTACGATTCTATTAGTAATGGTATAGAATGTTAACTGCAAGTAACTGAAGCAATGACGACGTGTAAGAGGTTACTGAATGCCTTAGCAGTAAAAAAAAAAGAAGAAGTTTCCAAGCGAAACTCGAAAAAACGATGTCATACTGTTGAAGTTCTTCCTCTGTGAGTCTAACTTCGTTGTTGTATTGTTTCTTTTGTTTATATAGCTTTTTCAAAAATTACAGTTACGATTCAGAAAATGAATTGTGTATTCAAAGCTTCTGTTTGGTAGCATTGTCTTCCAACGTTCATCGCAATAATTCTAACTCTCTTCATTCCGAACTTACGTGATGAGAACCCATTCGGTGATGGTGTTCAGACGGAAAAGGATGAAGCATGGCTCATAAGCATCAACACATTCCGGCAAGCAAGCTTTCCAGTCATCCCGCCAGTTGGCAGTTCCAGCAAATTCGTAGTTTGGCGTCATCTCCTCATTATTCACCACAATCTTGATGAGCCGCAGTTTGGCCTGTTTCCCCAAGTTGAGTGCATTTCGAAGTGCCGCGTTTGCTGCAAAACGTCGTCTTCTTGTCATTTCTTTTTTCCTTCTTCCCTTTCTTTTTTTTCCAAACGCGCCTCTTCCTACGACCCCTTTTGGCTCCCAAAAGAATTGATGTTGTATAGTTTGGGGGGAGTCTGGCATTGAGGACCCAGGAAGTATCTTAGTGCTCTTGAATCCTAGTTGCAACTACATATCTCATTCTTTCTTACAGATATTGGATGTATCCTTTTATGAAAACAGTGGTGCTCTGGGGTGCGCGGAAAGGGTGATATACACTATTTGCCGCAGAGAATGAAAATGGGGAAGAGTGAGAGACACTTTCAGTTTGTTTTCGCGCGTTCTCTCCTACCGTAAGTGCACTATTTCGCATGTTCACCTGGCAGGCAGGTTTCCATTATTAACGGAATGCACCCCTCACTCCACAAACGGACGAGGGAGAGGCTACGCCGGGATTTGGAATGAAATTGTGGAAGGGATGGATGAAATCAAAAGCTCGTTCGGGTTTTTCACTATTTTCCTCCTCATTGTCAACATTAAAAAGCGAGGAATCCGATCATGAGTGCATGCGTGTGTAACATTATCCCTGAACCCTCATCCTTCATATTCATATATCAGGATTCGCATCATTGTTTGGAACCCTATCCATCCAACGAACTGAGAGATGTGAAAAGGAAAGAAGATGAAGAATTGCGTCAAGGTTATATTCGTAAATGTAAACGACAAAGGAGAAGTGTTCACTTTACTAAGACCTCCTATTGAGGATTTAGGAAGGAATGGGAAAAGAATCGACCAAAATAATCCTGGAAGAATTAGAGAGAATTTTCGGGAATAATACCTTGAGAACAGGATGCGGAGGAAATTGAGGGTTCCTCGTTTTTTTGAGAGTCAAAAGATTTATCGATGTCCATACCAAAAAATTTGAGAGAAGTGTTTGAAATACATCTCATATTTGGCAAGTGGGAAGAGTCGAAAGGCGGGAAACTAGTTGAAACTCAAATATTGGTCATCACTTAACCCCTCGCCACTAAACCTTTTTCTCTCTACCTCGCATATAAAAATACTCACCTCTGATTCCAGTTTGGCACGCCATGGTTGCCGTCGATTGGGTCCTTCTGCGGAAAAAAATATATGTATATGTATATTTATAACAACGGGTTGAAGAGAGCAGCTAATACTGCGCGCAACACAACGCAAAACCAACGCACTAGTGCCCCCATCTTCTCCTCTCTCATTCTTTCTCTTTTCCACCTCCATCCTCTCACCATCTCGTCCTTTTCTCTTCCCTTTTTCCCCACAATCGCCCTCCCCGTCGTCCTCTCGCTTCTTCTTTGCCCGTCCAAATGTTCGTAACACTCTCACACTTTCATACTATTTTGTGGACTGGCGTAACGTCTGGCAACCTCTCGAACAGGCATCCTATTGTGCATAACGTCAGGCCTTTCTCTTTTTCTCCTTAACGTGATGGGCCGTCATGCCGTTTGTTGGGGTCTCTTTTTGTCCCGAAAAGGATGAAATGGATGGATAGAAATGGTTCAGTGGTATTCAGAGAAGGCCTATTAACACCCCCGAACATAGACATCTGCTACTTTTTATGTAAGAAACATTCAGTTCTTGATGGCTGAACGAGAAAGAGAAAGTTTAAGTGTGTGTGTGCGTGCGTTTCTGTTTCTGTGTCAGTTGTGTGTAATAATTTGAAATTTGAAACTGAACCAAGAACCGAAGATGACAAGAGGAGGAACATATGTGCAGTGCAACATCATAACGTTTTGCCGGAAAGTGTGTGGGAAAATGATCTACTAATGGAGTATGGGTTGAGCATGAAACAATAACTCCGGATGAGCAAGAAAGAATGGTGAACAGAGGGAATAATAAACGAAAGTGGAAAAATTATATCAGTTCTTGTCGAATAGGGAAAAACGATGTATAATATCTAAAGAAAAACTAATAAACCGTGAAAATGGAAAATGTTTTAAAAACAAGAGTCCCTGTAGTCCAAAGAAGATCCTCTTAAGCAAATGTTTCATTTTATCTTTTTCACGTCATTGGCCAAACAATCGGCTCTCAAAAAACACACAAAAAAGTCTATAGAAAAGGAAAGCCGAGATGTGACCACTCGAAGACCAAATCCACAAAATCTGCTTGCACCTATCGGTGTTCCAATAATTGGTGGCGCCTAGCCTTGAAGGTTTTGGCAAGCGAAATAAGAACCCCATAATTTGCCGTCCTCCAACTGAGAATTCACCCTCAAAACCATTCTTTTTTGTCTGTCAAGTACCCCCTTACTGTTTGAATAGTTTTGGTTTCCAACATCTTGACTTTGAACTAAATTTCTGAAACCAGGAAGACAATTAGTTATTTCTTTTGCAGTGAACAAGTCTGTACGAGTAGTTCTATTGTATGATATGAACAAAATTGCATCTGTATTAAACAATAACAATTAAAGTATTGGAAAAGTAATAAACTCCTATTGACAAATTCAACAAGACAGGGCTTTCATTCAACAGCACTTCAGGTGTTCGTAGAGCTTCACAAAAAAAAGGAGGACAAAACTTCCTATAGTTTTCAGTCTTAATTTCAAAACGTGCTGCCCTCGAACTGAACATATTCCATGTAAGATTCGTTTTCGAAATTTGAGAGACTACTATTATTGTATCAAATTTTTCAATGAACAAGGTGAGGTGAAACACGGTTAGATTGTTTTTCTTGGAAACTGTTATATTCGAAAACCAATGACGGACCACAATGACTCGTGATGGTAAAAGTATTTGAAAACAATAGCCAACGGAAAATACAGCCCTCTATAATGGAGCGTAATGCATTAAGAACGTAGTAAATTCAGAAAAAAAGAAAAAAGAAGAAAACAATAAAAAAACAACCGAAAAAAATTACCGAAGGAAGGTTATGCATGTCAGCATAGCATGCTGCTTCCTGCCGAAGCTTTTTTGAGCTGTCGTGGGTTTATTCTTTTCTGGTACTCCAATATCAATCTATTACTTTTATTTTGAACATGTGGCTTCATTTTGGACACGTACTACCATCTTAATAAGTGTATTTCTACAGCAGACATAGCCGATTGCTCTTCATTTTTGAAAAATATGCTGCTTCAATAGATGTTGTTGAGTTGACCTCATAACCATTTCTATTCATTTTGAAAATTGTTTCTTTTGCAATTCAAACAACTTTGAATGCTGTTTCTCCCTGAATTTTATCCCTGTCTTCAGCGATTTTCTATTTTTCTTTTTTAACACTATATTTTTTATTGTTATCGAAATTGGATTTTTCAATCATAGTCAGAATCAGGAATGATCATCCATGAAATGAATTTTCTAAGAAAGTTATGATCTTATTCTTTCCACAATCCCATATATTTTTAGTCTATTTCAGAGCACTCGTTATGTATTCAATCTGATTCATTTGGTCGGAAGTGAATTTTCATGTTACTTCAGATCAAAACACTAGCATATGAAATGAGATTCAAAGTACACGATGTTAGTCGGGTATACAACTCTGAAAATTGGATTGAAATGATGATTCAGCAGGATCAGTTTGTCGGAATGGTGAAATCAATATTAATAGAAATCTTCTTGATACGCACAATATTTTTTTTTGGCCTGCAACATGAAATCGGGAGAATGAGTCCAAGAAAATTCTGGTCCTACTCGCGAAGACTGTGTTCCCAAACATTTTTTGGGATTTCCGAAAGACTTAAGGCTACTGGTTGAATTTTGTGAATACAGATGCGATCTGTGTTTATGAATTGAATCGTCTTTGCAATCGCTCCAATCTGTTTCATCTCGCTTCATTTTTCATCTACCGTAACTTGGTTAGAACGACCCCTTCAATGGTCTAGACTAAGATTCATATTCAAGAATATTAGTTTATTCACAAAAACTCTTTCATTTTATTCATCCCACCCTCACATTTTTTGATTCAGTCTTTGGTTTTCATTAAAGATATATCAAGGTATGTTGAATATATCGCAATTCATTATACTTTTAAATGAGCTCAAAGGAACTTTTCCGGGTACTCTAGGTGTTTCTTAACCAAAGATAACTCAGTTCCTGTTACTAAAAACAGTTTGATTACGTATTAATCATATTCCAATAAAAACTGTAGACTTTCATGAGAAGCCGTTGGATATTATTACATTCGAGGATGAATTTCCTTATCCAGCTTGATTGAGAAGACAAAACATCTTCTTTTGTGTTATAATCATGCATGATAAGAGTATAGTGTACGAAATATACCATTTAAGGCAGTATAACAAGATGTCTTTATTGTTCGACACGGATAGAGATAATCTTAAGAACATGGGTCTGCATTTATCATGGGTTCTGCGAATATTGGGAGATAATGTGGAATGAAATGTTGCAACATCTGGAAGATTTCGCTTTATCCACGCGAAGGGAAGTACGAATATCTGAAAAATGTCAGACATCAATGGTGACCTTTTCATGACATTTGTACATTTGTACATCAATTAAGAGGACCCTCCTGGTTCCTCTAGTCTAAAGATGATTTTTGATATGCATATGCAACTATTCAGTTATCTTCTGCGGATGCTGAATAAATGCACAAATATAGAAATATATCAAAATGTGTATGTCATGTTCTTCAACTGAATGCCTAATTGAAGCGGAACCATTTTTTTTTCCTCAAAAATTCATTTTTCTTATGCTCATCTGCCATAATCCATCATGAAAGAACAGAATATGAATGAACAAAAAAAAACACACATATAGAAAACCCAAAAAAAACCAATAAATACCTTTTCTCTCCTCCCATCATGCTCTTCTTTCCGCGAGCCGCTTGGAACGAGAAGGCTCTCTTAGCGGGCAAATATTCGGCGTACCCTCCGAATCCCTCTAGAGAGGATCCATCATTGATAGATGGCTGGAACTGAAAAAAAGGACTATGATGACGTAACGAGTACACGTCAGGATATGAAAATGAGGGTGTTTTCCACTCTAGCGGGATTAGATATGGTTTTTGTGCCAAAAAACGTAGTAAATCTTCTAAATCTGCATTGTTCTAGGTAATCTTTTTGCACACCCTCAATCCGTTGTGTATTTCTGTCCAATTGTAATCACATGTCATTATGATTCTTAGAATCTGAACACTTGATATAAGTAGGTGTTGTAAAATTGATGTGGGAAAAAATAAAGCGTGAGATCTTGAACTTGATACTAATGAACTTTGGACTTGAAAATCACCATTTGCAAACACAGAAATCTATCTTTATTGACTATTATAATTGGTGCACAGAGATGTTCAATTGAAATCGCCCAGGGGCTATTCAATTAGCGTCAAAAGTTTTGGATTAGGAATATACTTCAAGTCAACTACACAGGTCGTACGTGGTGGGATCCGTTACGGCGTCGGGTTTGTCTTCCTAGTCTTTACGGATTCATAAAAACTCTTCCGTTCACGAGAGAAGTCTTCATGATCCGCAAAGACAAAAAGTGCGAATCTAACGTCGGAGCGGATACCATCACAAAAGACCTGTGTATGGTTCACTGCAGACTGATATGCTAGATTTATCATTACTGTCAAACGTGTCACTTTAAAATAATTTCTCACGTTTGAGCGGGTTGACTACTGTAACCGCAACGCTCACGCCATCAACCTGCTACCTGGATTGGTCAGGGTATCCCCAAACGTACCTTGTTATCGTACAGAAACCGCTGGGCGGTAACTGCCGAGAGGCAGGCAAAGCAGAAAACAGCGATGAGAAGCCGGCGGAACATGCAGAATATCTTTTGAAAATCGGAGCGTACCTGGAATTGAACAACATATGTTGCTTTTACCCGTTCGTTTCTGGTTTAGCAGGAACCAATTTGTCAAATGCACAAGAAACGGAAAAGAGAAGGAAGGTGTAATGAATTCATGGAGAATTGAATAGCTACTTGGGATCTTGAACAGAAAGCAAAGAATAAAATAAGGAAATGATTTATAAAGAACAAGTTCAGAACATCGGAAGTCAATGAGAAGAAGATGTGTTATGAGCTCCTTTCTCCCTCGTTATATACTCACAACTTTTCTAGGGGGCGGGAATCAAAAAAGAGGCGGGATGGATTAATGAACATCACTTCTCTTTTTTTTTCCTCTGGTGGGGGCTCAATATCTGATGAATGACATAATTTTATTGGATTAAACCCACACTCAAATATTCAAACTTTTTTCTTCTTTTCCTAGTTTCCACTTCATTGAAATGGAGGTGAAATGACGATATTTGGACTGATGGATGGGGGATAAGAGAAGAAGGAAAAGTGTTTTTGTCTGTTACATTTCCGATAGTTGTTATACTTTGAAAATAGAAGGCAGAAGTGCAAGAAAGGTTTGGGAAACTGGAGCATTTTTAAGAAACAAGAGTGGGAAAAGTTTTCAGTTGGATATTCTTAGAATACATGTATCGGGTCGGAATGAATTAACAAGTGAAGCGGCTACAAAGCTCATTTGGAAAGATATGCTACAACAACCCATGCCTGATTACCTTTGGCTTCAATGGATTTTAGGATCAGTTTTGTTATTTTTTGTGCGGAACTGCACGTTCTACCTTTTACAATTGAGGCACGAAAACACATCTGGATATGCACAGAGAATGACTGAACTTGTTTACCAAGGTAGATAGATAGAGGTGGGGGTGGGGCTTCTTCTGCTTGTGACACCATTGATGAAAAGGGACTAATTGAGATGGTGTGACCGCCCGTAACACTTTTCAATGGGGAAAAGTTTTGATGAACTGGAGATGTGAGGACAATGCATGTAACTGACAAGTATCCAATCATAAATGTTGAAAGCTTAGAGATTCGATTGCTCAGACTTTGAAATAAAAGTCCCAGTTTCTAGTTTTCTTGTAAATGTGGGTGGCTGTTTCTGATGCTTCAAAGCGAGGAATGTTGCACATTTCCTTGTTGTCCTGACCAGAAATAGAGGAGGGTCGGATAGTAAAACAGGAATAATTCAGGGGCCGATGCTGAGCTAAATTGCACTCGGCGCAAAGAATCCAACCGCGTTTCCTATTGGTGAGGAAGGACCTTGTGCATTGGGCCCTAGGCTGATCAAAAAACTAGGTTGTAATTTTTTGGAGGAAGTTTTTTTGCTTCTGAGAATAATCAAGATGCAATTTTCAAGTAGCTTTGTAGGCGTTGCTCAAGTGTTCAGGAGAGAATACTCGTTCTGAATTTTGCATACAGACGACTCTGAGATTTGATCTACTTGATTCAAAATAAAGAATAAAGTTTCAATTTTGAGTTGCTTTGAGTAAAACCTGTGACCAAACACATCTAACTTATGTGCTTTGTTATTGCATACATCAGTTCATTTTCACGCATTGTTGCATTCATATTCCAACCGATCACAATAAGAAGAACATATAATTGTGATGCCCTACAATTGAATTCTAAGCGTTTCAAAAACTAGATGAAAACTAGGTGAATTCATTGATGTCATTTGAGCAGTTTGATTGAGTAAGTGCTTTTGAACACAAGTGGAACCACCACAACAAAAGGAAGTTGAGTATACTGTAGTTTTATGAGATTCTGCAAGAAAACTACTCGACCATGAGAAGTATGCAGATAAATTTATGAGCGTGGAAGAAAATGGGATGACGTTTTCTTCCGCAAAAAAATCAGCTATTGAGGCCAAACAAGGAAAATCTGGAAGAAAACGGGAAACGAGTCATTTCATAACTACGATTTCTTTGAACAATGACAAGCTCAACAGTAGAGCACATCAGAATTAATTGCCTTTGTGTTGGCTTTTGATCGTTTCCTAAAACGTTGACCTTCATTTCGAAGAAAAGGACTTTGAAAGCTCGAGGAACAAAAACCTAGAGGAAAGACAAAGGAATGTTTAGTTTGAACTTGTGAGGTCTTGAAAATCGTTTATGGTTCGTGAGACTAACAACAAAAGTTTTGTGTTTTGTAGGTTTGAGTGGAGACTATAATACTGACCTTAGGGGTTTCAAAGTTAGCAAAACTTTGAATGGATAATTCAATTTTAAAACCCTTGACTCGCGGGCAAATCGTTCGGGCTAATAGAACATCGCCCGCTAGGGAGCCGCCGGAAATGAAACTGATGTTGGAAACTTGAGGGAGATATTTTGAAAACTAAATTACTTATCGGAAAATATTGTTTATGATTATAGAACGGCTGATCTTGTCAAAGTTTTACAAGAGTTTCCTCTATTCAAGTAAAACTTTTCGGGATGCCCTTCGAGCAGTTTGTTTTTTATATCTAAAATAGAACCAACTAGATCAGGAACCATTCTAACTCAAAAACATCCGAGGGTCACAGGAAGTTTCAGGCTTATCCACACAAAAGAACTGAATGCGGAGTTGGTGACGTTTCCTATGTTTTTTTTTCGAAAATGCTCATTTTTAAGAAGTCACAAGATGCTGTATACTTAGAATTTATGTAGGACTATAACCATTGAAAGATCTCGTGCAGAATGTACGAATTTTGCAGAATTCTCATAGCAACAAATGCTTTTTTTTGAAAATTCACGTGCTTTACGAAATACAGACTCCAAGAAATAAATTTTCTATTCAAGTACCTTTCTCAGAATTTTGTCTTAGCTCTCAGAATGAACACAACGAAGTTAGTGCAAATGCAAGGAGAAGAGTTACGAATTGAGACTTCTCAAAACTAAAGTCACTTAGTTAGTTGGTTTGCAGGGGAAAAAAGTTGACTGGGGAGTCTCTAGTTAGTTATGGACGTATTAGTCAGAGAATTGTGATGAATAAGGATGAGAACCTACGCCTAATTGCATACATTCATGGAAACGTGTGAGATGACTTGTCGAGCTGAATATTCGAAATGTTTTCTGCTGAAGATCTCATGTATGATCACCCTTTCCATTATCGGATAACAAGACGACGAAGAAAAACGCTAGCATGAAACACAGTAGCCAAAAAATCAAATGGTGTTTCTACAACACTTACGCGAAAGAAATCTTTTGTTTCACTGCCAGTTTCAGCAAAAATAAGGAAGTAGGTTGTTCATTATTCATAGTCTCTTTGAAAAATGGTTTCCCGGTTTTTTTTGGCGGTGTTGTTAAAGGGCTTACACACTGAACGCATTGGGAACAAAAAAAAACATTTTTGAAGAATAGGAAAACACAGACCAAAGAAGGATTGGATGGAGTATGAACCTACTGTGGTAAGAATTGATTTTCGTTCAAAAAAAATCATTTTCGTTTTTTAAACTGCTAAAAAAAAATGCTGATATAATGTTTAGATTTCAGAGTTGAGGAGTTTCAGAAGTATATTTTATCAATGAGAACTTGATCAGAATAAACAGAATTTTTTGTGTAGTTTGTGTTCACCTTACCTTGCAAGCTTTGATTGGATATGGTTAGCCACTTGGTAAGGTTTTCTGAAAGAATAATCTCATTGATGCCGTTCCATCTCCAATACATATAAACACTCATTTGCATAATTTATGAAAACTAAATGCAGTAAATATAATATTTTCTGAAGACAAATGCAAGGGAGACAAAAACTATTTGAAGGAAAAAAAAAGATAATAACAAAGTGGTTGGGACCAACGAACACTGGTTGTTCAATAACTCATCACACGAGGTCGAAACATGATTATCGAGCTTTTCTGGTGTTTGAGATGTGACTATGAATGAAAAGAAAAGCCTGATATTGTCAGGTTGGAATTATTACGTCATTAATTTGCTTGGAATATTACATCATTTATAAAATGAATAATTGTTACTCTACAATATATACGATCTTATTGTAAAAAAAAAACACGAGAAAACTTAGATTCCATAGAGTACAACAAACGTAGAATGATGACTCTCAATGTACCTTGACAAACGTATTTTATCAATTGGGGCAATCTACGAGTTTTCCCTGTTTGTCAATAGTTCACAAGATCAAGAAAAAAGGATTGAACATAGTTTTTGAACAAGAAATAGTTGGTTTCATTGAAACCTATTCAATCTTTGAATTTTCTATTGTTCGAAATATAATCTCTACTCAATACTCATAGTACAAGGAATCAGGTTCGACACAAAAGAATAGAACAGGAAAACTCCGGGGATCACAGATGAGCCATAGAGGTGGTTTGGAACGGAATTAGAGTTTTCGGTTTTTTATAAAAGGGACATAATTTTTTTTTAGGATTTTCTGTATCAAATCAGCAGAGTATACTACCATCGTTTGAGATCTTTGTTTCTCGAATTTAGACGACATCTGTAAATTAACGATAATCATTCTGAATTTGACTGCTCTGATATTTGGATGGAAAATTTTTTCGAATCCGTGAATAACCCGTAAAAGGTATGAGTTAAGAATATTCTCAAAAACTTATTTCTTATTGAAAAACTGTTGAAAACTTTCCGCTGATTCATATTCAAATAGATTTCTGAATTCTATTCTTGCCATGACAGAAATTAAACCTCATTGAGAGCCATGTAAAGGTTGGTTTTAGATGAGAATGAATTTCGTCTCGAAATTATGGATAGCAGATAACAAGTGTTCCTGGGAATTGAAAAAAAAATTTAAAAAAAAAGAAATTTGTGAAAAAATGGATTTTTATTCAAAATGAACAAAATCAAAAACTTTAGGGTTATAAAAAATCACCCCTCAATCGTAAAAATATTGTTCACATACACGATTCGAAAGGACCTATTATGTTAAACAAACTCTTCGTTTAGTAAACTTCTTTCCGAATTGTTATATTCAAATTGCAATTCAAACAGAAAAAAACAGAACACATAATCTTGAAGTTCAAAAAATGCGTAATAATATTATTCACGTCGTACAGAATAAAAAACGAAGTTTTGATTGAGCCATCTCAATCATCCATTGACCTTATCTCTCCTTGCATTTTCCATCTTATCTTTAACGTCAGCTTCCAATTTTGGAATGATTGCGTGGGTGAAGGAAATGTCTACGTGTTTTCCTAAGATGATGCATGTTTCCTTAATTTCTACTTTCACCAATGCCTTGACTTTTCCATCAGATCCGATAATGACTTGGAGGATGAAGAGGCAAATACCAGCTTTCACCTTTTGAGACGAATCGAAAACACAAGTGGTGGAGACGGATAATTGCGGTTTTTCAGGTACTCGTAATGGTAAAAGAAACAATTTCTCTTCACTACCATTCCATCGGCGGAAAAACTTCTTATAAGACGTATTCGTTTACCTAACCCTCTCTGAATCCGAAACGAAAGGGAATGAATGTAATAAGAAGGCATGCAAGGATTTCGTAACTCTCCGTTTTGAAAATCTCCCCCAAACATCCGCTGGCACCTTCAAAATGTTGCCGGGCAACGATGGATTGGATGAAGAAAGGAGGGAAGAGGGTCCGCAGACATATCTTCAAGTTATAATGGTTCCACACGCTACACATTTTACCCTTCCGGTTGTATCTTTTTACTATAATGTCACTTTTTGACATATGAACATCTAGTCTAGAAGAAAGAAAAAGATAATTCAGAACTTATCAGATTCCGGTCATTTTATTTTAGATAACACTAACTTTCTATAAAAACTTTCTTTTCCATTCCTCAAAATAAATTCTCACCCAAACTTCAAACATTCGAACCGTTCCTCTTTTCCTTTCAAAAACACATTTAATGATGTATGCATGTGTGATATAATGATTCAAATGCCCTTGTCACCGTTTTTCTCATTCTCTATGTATTTATCATCGGGTTAGGAAAGCATGACCGTCAAACCTGTATGTTTTCTATTCTTATTCTCAGTTTCCACATGTTTCCCTCAATGGCATTAGAACTTCAGGCGTTTTTTTCAGATAGCATGTTGGTTATATCTTTTATTCATTCGTTAGACTCCGCGTATTTGAGTAGGATACTTCATTTCTTCAAAAAATTTTGAAAACCACATCACTATTTCAATATTTATTGAGAAAGACAAATTTTGACGAAAAGTCGTGGGAAGTCTTGTTTTTATGGAGTAATGAGGGCATGAACCGCAAATGATTTCATCATGGAAAGTGGAATAGAAGAGGAATTAGAAAAACTTCGG
>GL379794.1:1022846-1048659 GCA_000143925.2 Caenorhabditis brenneri
CACGTTTTCTCTCGTGTTGCCAGATCCGCTTAACCTCGTTTTCATGTGTTTACGATCCAGGTTGCCTTTGTTTTCGATCGACTGTTTTCAATTTGATATTCTTTATAGCAACCGTCACTACTGAAATTTTGAAATGTCTGTGTTAATTGAATGTATCGTTCATTTTTTCTCAAACTTTCTTTGAACGTCAGTAATTTCGTGACATAAAAAAATCGTTATTTCTAACTAGCAGTATTTCCCAACAGTTCTTGTTAAATTTGTTAAATTTTCAAAGCCAGACTTCAGTACTCAAATAGTTTCAAACTATAATTTTTCTGAAAAGATTGAAATTTTAGATTTTTAGAAAACTGATAATTCTTGAGTCTTGTATTACATGAAGTGCGGAAGAGAAGTAAAACATGGCGACAAAACAAATTAAGCCCGCATCACTTTTCTTTCCCTACCGTCTTCTCTTACTCACACTGATAACACAAACATCAAGTGTTTTGGATATGCTTCTGCTTTCCAATCCGCACACAAAATAAACGACTTTTGCTCTATTCGCTACTGGACCGTCCTTCTTATTATTCTGACTAACTGCGAGTATTAGCATCGGCGGATGTTTATAAACAGATTTGCTCTTATTCTCTTCTTTATTGCCACTTTTGTTCATTTCGGTCTTCTTCTTCTTCCTCCAACTCTATGCGGTAACCTTGGGTCTATTCCTCTTCTGTGCGCATAGTGCAAACACTTTAGAAGTGACCGGTATGACGGTCAACCGCTCCTCTTTTCCAAAATCGTTCCTCTTTTTCCGACTTTCATTACTTGCTACATCGTAAAACATATATCTGAATTGGTGTTGTAAAAAATATTAACCGAGATATAACCGGTTGATTTATAAACAGATTTTCAGTTGCTTATTATTTTGTTATTACCATCGAACAAAACCGTTTCGCACTCGTTTTTCTAGTAAACTTTTGTGTTTTTGTTTCTCAATACCTTCAATATTGATTTAACATAACTATCTCTCATTTTTTGTAATAATTTTTCAGAAAGTTTTTATTTTTCGAGACGGAATTATTTCTCGTTCCCAGTTTACTCTTTGTAACCATACCTGAAATAATTTTTACTTGTAAAAATCCAATCTTCTTAAATAACGTTAGGAGTTGATTACAACATCCTCGTCATTTTGTTCCTACAATTCATGTCTACCCAATAATATTCGATGAAGCTCTTCATCAAGAATATTGATCCTCTATTTTATATTTTGAAGCAACGAAAAATGCTCCATCAACAGAAATATAAACATCCCATTGTTTTGTTTTATTTCTCCTCTTGCACTCTCCACAGATCGTAGAAAAGTGCAAGCTAGGGCTGTCTGCTACCTGTTCCTACAGTTTTCTTTTTAAATTCACTTAGGATTAGATGAAAAGTTTTCGGAACTATCATTTTGATTTTCTCTAAAGATGAAATGCACAATTCTTTTTCCGGAATGCTTGTATCAATACTGCCGCTCGCACCTTCTTTGTCCATTTTCCACTCCCAGGCTTTTCAAAAACATTGTTGGACAGTTGAAAAATAAGAGACAGTCCATCTCAATTTCTCTATATCTCTTCCACTATCCGTGTACATCTTTTCCTTTGTGAACTCTTCTTTATACTTCGTTTCAGAATAATAGATACATTCGCCAGTTTTATTATCTCTTCTCTCTTTTTTTCTGGTTGTTGTACAATTTTTGGCCTCGGGTTCTGAGAAGGGCATTGTTCCGAAAGCCATTTCGAGTTTTAGTTTCGGGTTGGTATGTGTCGCAAATCGGAATAGAAGAGAACAAGACAACAGAATAATATATCAACGTCCTCCCACCCATCCAAACGACTTTTTTTTACTAGTTTCAATAGTCTTAATCCGACTAATTGTAGTTTCACTTTGAATTAGACCACTCCCAAAAACACATAAGTAGCAGTTAAAGAATTAATCACCTTTGCTTCAGAATTCTAATTCCATTTGTATTTTTCTCCTATTTCTTTTCTCTTTTTCTCATTTTTTCAGCTGTTCGTGAGAACGTCAAGTTTAGTCATTCTTATTTTTTATCTACACTTATATTATATTATTCTGTCGTTTCTCTCCTAATTCATTTTTGATTGAACCTAGATCAATTTTCGTTTTTTTCTCCGTAAACTTTCATAATCGCAAAAAAAAGTTTTACTAAAGCGGATTGGTTGCTATGGGAAAACGAACGCCGACGGGGTGAAAGAGTGCTCATAATAACATGGCATAACACGAATATAAGAATGTGAATGTGCATATTTATGCATCCGGCTGTGTATGGGTGGTCAACGGATTTATATATTATAGCTATCATAAATGTATCCGATGGTTTTGTATAAATAAGCTCGTGGGTGTCTAGAGCATCGCTTTTGCCAAACAGGCTTCTGCAGGGCAAACAATACGATATTATTTCCACTTTTTTGCAACTTCACCCATTAATTGATTCTCACTTTCTTTGTTCTAAATTTCAAAACTTCCTTTGAAGTTGACTTTATTTGTTCTCATCGAGTAGAATTCGTAAGACAGATGTATAAGCACATGTTTTCAAAATCTCAAGAGCTTTTGAAAACTTTTGTAGGGGTCAAGTAAAGTTCAAATAATGTTTACGATATGCTATAGAAAGTATTTGATTACAGTTAGATTGAAAAAACTATTGAAAATTATATATCACAAACCATTCAAAACGTTCAATTCTGGTTGCATTCATGCTTCTCAATTTATTATGTGCGAACTGGTTTTTCAATGAACTCTGACTTTAAAAATCGTGTTTCGTTGCACTTTTGTAACCTAATTATTCAGAATACAAGCCTTTGTGAAATATCACAACAGCCGTAGGTTGATTGAGAAAAAGTAGATGAAAAAGTCAATTATATGAAGTTTAAGTTTTGATTTTCAAGTTTTTGACCGAGTTTCCATCTTCGAACAACGTTTTCTTCCCTTTTTCCTAAAAAATCGGATTTTCGAAAACATGAATTTAATACGTTTAGAAATGTTCTTTTTCTTTTTGCACGGTATTCTTGAATTTCTCTCACAGCCGATTTTATTGTTTTCTTTGAGATTTTTTCTGTTATAGTTCGCAATTTTTGTTTTCGGAAAAGTTTTCTCAATTTTAAACTTTTTTTTTATTCTGAATCATATTTCCCTGTGATCACCTCAATACCACCTCAAATATTTGCAGCGAAACCATTTTCCCTCTCTTTCTAATATCAAAATCTTCTTCTCAAATAGTTTTCTGACCTGTCGGTGCCACCGATTTGAAAATCAAAAAGTCAGATAGTACTATTGAACATGAGAGACGATGAAACGTTTTGAAGGGTCAGCTAATTTGTTTTCAATCGGAATTCAGCTCAAATTACGTGATGTCGTTTGGGTTTCATCACAGGATTTTCAAAATTAGCAGAGATGTCATCTCGAATTTAGTATAGATTAATTTGCGATAACATTTTTATGGTATTGGTTACTGTGAACAAATATCAGGTAAAAGAATCTAAGTTTTTTGAAAATCAACACACATTTTTGTTGCTGGAAGTAGTTACTTTAGGAATATTACGGTCAATTGGTCTGTGATCGTTAGCAGCTGTTGATGGAGTCTTCGTATTGGTTGGAGTACAGTTGAGAAAGTTGCCTCTAGTTACCCAGAAGACAATGGGCTAAGAGCTACATCTGTCGGTGTACTTTCCGAAGAATCTCATTTATATCGTCTCAGAAAACTTCATCAAATTTTTGAGAAGTTTGCTCAACAGACTTCCCAGATATTTCAGTTTTCTATGTTTTTTTTTTGCCAAAAAATTGGTTGAAAAACCACTAGGTCTGAAATTACATGATAAAGGTTCTGATTCTGGAAAAACTGTGAGCGAAAAAGTTCAATGTTTTTACTGTTCCCCACTGTACTTTTTTCCTAATGTTACTTGAAACAAAAAACTATTTCTGACAGTGTCACAGATCTTGATATTTGTGAACCAAGAGTCGGATCTCTGAGAAACACTATTCCTATTTTTCGCCTACCTTTCCATAAACGGTTTCGGCTAACCGAATAAATAAACAATGACATCAAGTGTAAATCTAGTGATGGTGCTCAATCCGCAAGCCGAGTCTCGTGTTTCCCGCGCGTCCGTGTTGTTTTTCCTCCGGAGCAAAACCACCCAAAAAGAAACCAAGACGTTGAAAGTGGGAGTATGTCTCTTGAAGAAAAAAAGCACCGTATTTGCTCCATTTTCGGGAGAAGGAGGCATAGAGGCGAACAGATTCAGCCTTCGGCGCCACTGTCACGCCTACTTCGGACTGTGCGCACGGCCCGAATCGCCGCCCGGTCTCTCACTTTTTTTGCCCCTATCGTTCTTTTCCCACTCCGACTGTATGCTGTTTCGCTTCCTCGCAACGACCATATAGACACAGTAGTGGCGACGGACGCAAAACACGGCTCAGCTCAACATTCCCCCGCTGAGCTCAACTCGGATTGTCCCACTTTTCGACTGATTATCTTTCAATCAACACAAAAACATATTCGAACAACAACAATAACAACAACAATCTACTAGTACCACAAAACATCCTCCCATATTATTCATTTTTCTGTATTCCAACTGAAAAATGGTGCCTTCTCCGGCTTTGGTCGGAACACCATCGGTATTTCCACACCATCAGTCTACATCATTCTTTCAAGAAACTGCCAGCTTCTTCAATCTAGACTGGGAACGATTATGGTAAGAATTTCTACTTTGTGAATAATCATCCTAGAATATCTTGAATGACGGGTTACTAATGTTTCTCAACTTGCCTAGGTGTTCTGCTTCCTTCTGAATATTTGTTAGATATCTCAAAGTTTTTATATTGCTTAACAATTTTCTTCTGTATTTTACTATTGACAACCTCAATATAATTAGTTCAAAATTCTAAACTCGTAGAGGGATACAGTCCCAAAAGTTGCTGGACATCTCTTCTCTTGTTCCATAAGTATAATTCAGTTAACTGTTGTTATTTTTACTATGAATTCACAAGAAATGTTTTGCTTGACTAGTAGTTATTTTCAGCCGACCGGTATTAATTTCCATACTCATTGTGCATGCAATTTCGGCTTTAACTGTGTTCTGTCTTTTATACTAAAAATCCAATAACTACAACATCCTGTTCGACCAACTATAGCATGTTTTGATCGATGTGATTCATATTCCGATTATTCTCTACATCCTTTTCAGCCCTATTCACTAAACAGTAATTTTTCCGTGTTTTCCCTCCTATTCATCAAAACTCATTGTTTCTGTTCCTCTTTTCTTCATTTTCCTCCTTCACAATGCTCTTCACCTCTTTCGGTCCGTTCAATGCACGCCGTTTTTGTCCGGCGTCTCCGATTGGTCATCGACAGTTCCAAAAATACCCTGGCGCGGCGCCACGGAAAACCGGCGTTTCCCTCTGTGTGTACGCTGTCGTTCTAAATTTGGAACAATCGGTACACAAGCATGATGGCATACTATCCGCTGCCGACGAGACTTGACCAAAACCAGGAAAAATGGCAAAGAAATTTTTGAATAAGGAACTGATCTGTGCAAGATAGTACCGTTCTATTTGCTCTCGAAAACTAAAACTTAGGGGGTTTTTTGCTCCGAACGTGACAACACGAGCAAATATCGGACGGACAGTCATCAATGAATAGGTCAGGGTTTAGTGCAAATCCACGAAAAATTTGTTGATGTTGATAACGTGTTCAGTATAGAGAAGAAGTTTTTCACGTAAAAGAGATGCATACTAACTCGCGTTAAATGTATCAGCATTAGCAGCCAAAACATGTTTGTAGGAAGATGGGTAACCTGTATACATTGTGGGGATGACCATCGCATCTTTTTTCTCTTCTTCCTGTCCAGCAGACGGCGGATATACAGGAGAGAACGCGTTGACTATGCAACACCCCGCGCACAAAAACACACGCGCGCATACACACTGTATCTCATTAGGGTGCGTTGGTCCGTCTTTCCTCCTTTCTCAGAGGGACGGTTTACCTCCTCCCTAATCCCCCCGTTATTGATTAACCGGGAAACGAACGGCGGCATTTGTGTATGCGTGTGGGCATGAGTGATATTAGTTGGCAATTTGACCCCGACCGTTTTTCTCTTCTTTTTGTCCTCATATCGCTTGATCTCACCTCACTGACCGTCATACCTCCGCTCGGCCTCGAATTACGTCTCAATGAGACATACGACTTTTTCGGTTATGACAATTTACTAGGCAGAGTAATGAATAACTTTGAGAAGATATTCTTATTCGATTTTATTAGTATTTTCTGCTTCTCTCTGTTTATTTTTCTAATTTTCCGATAGAACCTATGCTTTTATCAAAGAATGCAGAGGCGGTGGCTAGGCGAAACTGATAAGAAACTTTATGCATCAAAAAGCTGAAAATGACACAACAAGGACTCACCCACCTATTGAAAAGTGTACATTTGTAGAGACTCCTTAAAGTTTGCGCATAGTTTTTTCTGCTGTTTTTCGACCATTCTAATGTTGACAATGAATGCTGAAGACGCTTTGTTAATTAAAAAATGACGCCTTCTTGGTGTCAGAGGTTACTAGATTTCTCTTCTCTCTAAGTGCCACTCGTTTTTTTTCTAGACTCCCAGTTACTCCGTACTAACCTAAAAAGTGATTGGAAAGACTTCCGGTCTCAGTTATTTACTCTTTTACTCATCAGCTTCGTTTATTTTCACTGTACTTTATAGGTTTTCAATGACTCAATTTTAAATTTCTTCATTTTCAGGCATTCGCGTTCAAACTCAAACTCAACGCCGTCGCCACGCAACTCACCATCCCAGTTGTCCCCACCGATGGCAGCCACTGCAGCGCTTCGCCGTAGTTCTGATTACGGTGAGTTGATTTTCATAGCTTCCTAACATATTTTCTGACCGGAAACAACCATTTTGGGGGAATAGCGATGTACAGTTTTCCGTTCTTATTACTATAACATTACTATTCATGAGGGAATTCTATACAAACAAGCGACGTTTTTCCGTTTTCCTCATTGTTATGCGAACAAAAAATCGTTTTTCTGCTTCCCACTTTCTGCATCAATTTTCACTAGCCACGCATACACAGTCACTCACCGACACCTGTAAATTTGAATATAGTCTCGCCGACGGAAAAAAAAACGGAAAATAGAAAACTAGGGAAGTATTACTACGAAAAAAAAGTAGTCGTAGTAGAAGAAGTAGTGCTCAGCTGCTCGTTTATGTATGCATTGTGAAGGAGGAGGAGGAGCAGGGCTTGTAGTTGTGCTGGTCCTGGGTCACCGGAATCTTTAATTGAGTCTTGACCACTACTAACTTCATACTTGGTTACACGAGAATACTTCAACGCAAAAACACGTTTTTTCTTAGATAACCAATTCTTATAAAACTGTCTCATTAGGATTCTTTTTGACAAGAGACGCAGAAGCAAAACAAACGGTAAAAGTGGAAAGAAAGAAAGTATGTATACACACAATTCTCGTCTTTGCGACCGTCCCGCTTGTTGTCGGTTATTGATTCTCCATCAAAGGTAGACCAAATTGTTGTATTTCAAAAGTTCGACCAAAATTTCACTTTTTTTTTGAACGTAGTTCGTTTTTCTCAAATTCAAATATAGGTCACCTCAATGTGAAAAAGGTCATAAACATTTTTAGTTTTTATATCATTCTCAAAATTTTAGCTCCCTATATACAGTTTCTGATAAATCAGGAAACAGCTTTGCATTTCACTCATTGGCCTTGCTGTCAGTGACCGTCTTATTCGTTTTTTGATCTGATTGCTAAATTGGCTGAGAATGGTTTGATTATTCTGCGTAGACACTTAGAAACATCTTTCTTAGCCAACGACGTAGTTCTTCACCTCTTTCTCGTCTCTTGGTTGCGATTCTCTGTCTAGAATTCAAAGTAACTTCCTCATTTCTGTCCTAACGATACTACTTCTCCCAATTCCAATCGACAAGTGTCATAATCTCAAGTACGAAATTGGGGCATAAGAGACTGTCTGAAGCGATATCCAAAAAGCCAAGGCCAAGCCGATTATCGGCGATTTCCGCTGAAAATTGCGCCAAATTTCTTTTTTTACGCAACTGTGAGTGACCGCCAATAGCACCATTTGTTCATTTTCCACAGTTTTCCACTTCAGTAGATCAGAATCCGAGAACTAGAATGATTTAGTGGAAGAACATAAGGGATAAAGTAGAACATCGCTTCCTCTTCTGTGTTCGGACAATCGTTTGCCCGCTTTGTCCTTAGATATTCAGTGAGAAAAAGTGAGAAAATGTACACACATCATCATCTTTTTGCGCCCATTATCTTGAATTAATGTCCATCCAGCATAATCTATCAACACGATCTGAGAAACGATGGATGGGGTTTAACAGAAGAGCGAATGTTTGTAAACATTAAAGTTTCAGCGCATACTAATGAAGTCATAAACACTTGAAAAAACTCCAGGGAAGATCAAAACTGGGTAATCAGATTTCATGAAGATATCAGAAGCAGGTTATTGTTGTTAGGCGGGTATCTTCCCGAAATCAGACCCAAACAGTACTTTCCAGTGTTTTCAAAAATGAGTATCAAAACACACCTTGTTACAGAAATACTGAGCATCACATTCTGATCTTTACACCCTTTTTTGAGTCATGTGTGTTTGTGTGTGCTTTTGCATTAACAAAGAGAACTGATTATTCGCCCTTTTTCGTTGCTCGTCGTTCGGCTGGGGCTTTTAACAAACAAGCACCTTAGCGCCTAGGAGCTGCGCGGACTGATGGGCGCGGACGGGTGACGAGAATTTCAACAGACGGTATTTTTCTCACCTATTTCTTTCCTTCGGTGTTAATTAGTCACAATTATTTTGATCGTAGTGGTTGAATTTGGAGGTTATAACTTCAGAAATCCTAGAAGGTGTATTTTGAGTATAGAGTTTTAATGTTTTAGTGGTTTTTATCAAAGTTTGTAACAATGACCATCACGTTTTTCAATTTCAGTAGGTGGCACGTTTTTGTTCTCAATAAGTATAGAAAAGTTTTGAACCTAGGAGATTCTCTCAAATCGCACAAACCATCGAAATTCTGTTAGATACGCGGAATTCACAATAAATCATACTTACTCTTTTTAATTCTTTCACTCTCTATTTCTCTATTTTGTTGTCCCGGGATGGGACATGAAAAGCAGCGGGTGGGCTCACGACAACGACTGGGTTTGTTTCGGAATGGCGGCAAAAATGGCAGAAGAGGGGACGAGGGTGTCGTCGTCATTTGTCATATTTGTTGCATACACTTCTCTCCATTTTAGGCCTATTTTCATAGCACTGCCGCCCTTTTTCTGTCTTTTGTTCATACTAACCGATTGTTGTTCTTTGTCATTTCCTCCCACATTTTTTTCTATCTATTGGCTTTGTAAAAAGTGAAATGGAAGAGGCGTTAGAGTGGAAAAAAACGTTTATTAGAGACTTCACTCTTTTTTCACTACTCCATGCGTGTATGGCAGTAAACTTGTAGGGTCATTCATTCTCTACTTTTTCTCACTTTTCATTCCTCTCCCGTTATTCTCGTCCATTTCACAAGTTGACTGACATTTTCAAATGAAATCCCAGGTCCTTCCATTTCTCATATACAAGCCTTCCTTATTTGCAGGATCCGCAGACACTGAGTGTGGAGAGCCGTGCGAGACTGGAGACCCCATCCCGCTAAATGAAGTCGACGTATTGGCCAAGATGGAGCAGTTGAACAAGTACGGTAACTTTGAAATTTGAAATAGTAGGGCTAGAAAACGCTGAATTTTCTAGGTCAGCCAAGAAATTCATCAAGTAGAACATTGATTGTGAAAAGCAGAAAATATCCAAAATCCAAAGGCTCCTATCAAGGGCAGTCTCTGTCTTAAAACGATCAATTTTATCCTACGGCTAGTTCTGCCTGATGAGGTTATTTCAACAGAGAAGAATCCCACTAAGACTTATGATAAAACCATACATTCTTTCATTGAGTTAGCTTTTATGAAACCTTCCTTTATTCGTGGGGCCTTCCCAACGTCCGCCCGAAAACATGACAATGCTTAGAAGGCAGGTTTTTGTGCAATACCTATGTGGATGAAAATGAGATTGAGCCTTCATCAGCAGTAGGGTTTGTGAGAGTCTGAGATTTCCTCGGCCAGCTAGGGGACTCGGCCAGCTAGAGGCCTCGAGTTCCCACAGTTTCGTCAGTGGCGTCAAAAGACGAAGTCAAGCGTAGTTTTGCTACATTTTGAGAATTCTATATTCTAACAGCACGGTGATTCTCCTTTTGAAAGAGTCGAAGCCCGTCTTCTAATTGATAGTGACTAACACACAATCGAAGAATTGTACTATATGAAAATTTTGATTCACTTCAGAGTCCACAAAAACTTTTGACAATTGATTCAGTTAATAATTTTTTGAAACCCCAATCCAAAAGATATTCCAATTTTAGTTTGCGATTTCCGTGCGTATAGCCATGAAAAGCAGTTGGTCAAACATTGACCAACCACCAGCCAAATCGAACAAAAAATACTAAATACCGTAGTTTTTCCTTCTATAATACTCTGATTGCACAACCACATATTTGTATTTGAACATTGACAGACAATGAAAATATTTCAGATCGAATGAGGAAGATTCGCGCAGTGTTGCTTCAAAAAAGACAGGGTCCAGTGGTAGTAGAAAAGGCGCACGAGAGCAGACACATACTCCAGAAGAGGATGAGGTACTAAATTACACCTGAAAATAACAGTATAACCTTTTTTGACAGTACTTCCAGGAAGATCTATGGTCCGTTTGGGGAGAACTCATTCTCAACTGGGAGGTCGAGGTCAAGAAGCGTCCGAATCATATCAAGGAGTTGGTCAAAAAAGGAATCCCACAGCACTTTCGTATGATAGCCTGGCAGAATCTGTCGAATGCTTCAGTTTCCAGTGTTCATGACCTATACAGTGATTATATGCGACAATCCTCGGTCTATGAGAAGGTGAGGCCTTTTTTCACTGAGAATAGTATCAAAAACGTTGAATGACTATGCTAAGTCTGATAATTTACCGCCAAAAACTATTTTTTTGGATCAAAAAGCCCTACTATCTCATTTTTCCACCCACAATAGCAGTTACTGTTTACAGGTTATCCAACGCGACATCCCACGCACATATCCAGAATTGGATTTTTTCAAAGACGGTGAACGTGGCCAATCACTTCTCTTCAACGTCATCAAGGCTTACTCAGTACACGATAAAGAAGTTGGATACTGTCAAGGAAGTGCTTTCATCGTGGGTCTTCTCCTTCTCCAGATGCCAGAAGAAGAGGCGTTCGCCGTTCTGGTTAGCCTCATGGAAAACTATAGACTTCGTGAACTCTACAAGCCAACTATGACTGATCTCGGATTGTGCATGTTCCAGTTGGAGTGCCTTGTACAGGACCAGATGCCAGACCTCTACACACATTTCAACAACATGGGATTCGACACGTCAATGTACGCTTCCTCGTGGTTCTTGACGCTGTTCACCACAACAATGCCTTTGGATATCGCCAACAGAATCATGGATTGCTTCTTGGTGGAAGGAATGGATTATATCTTCTGCATCTCGATTGCAATCCTTCAACAAGCCCGAATCGAGTTGCTCCGACTCGATATGGAGGGAATGCTCAAATACTTCCAACGTGAAGTTCGCGAGCGATACGAAAACGATGCAGACCTTCTATTCGCTGTCGCCAATCAAGTTCAATTGAACGCCAAACGAATGAAGCGGCTGGAAAAGGACTATCTGGCAAAGCGAACCAAAGAGCAGGAGGAGGCCGTTGAGTTGCGGGTAAGTCAAAAAAGATCATAAAAGTCATAGGAGGGGCCATTCCATTATTTTGTGTTGTCGTTGACGCAGTGCTTTTTGCATTTCGTTGAGATGCACAAGCACATGTTTCCCGTGAAAAAGCTCATACACAAATCCACATCAACAGGCACTTTCATGCACCACACAAAAATCATAGAAACGTTAGAGAAAATGAAGATGATGATTGGCGATAAAAAGTGTGAATAGTGGAAAAGATTCCCTCCTCCCCCAAATTTTTTTTCGTCAGTCTTTTTTCTCTGCTCTCTCTCATTTTCGTCTATTTTGTATCGACAGCAACTCAAATCACTATTTCTGTGCGAGAAGCAAGCAGAACGATAAAATTGATTTTTTTCGGCAGTTTTCGCACTTTTAGTTAAAAATAGGATCTTTTTCTCGTTTCGTCCAGAAGAATATTCGAGAAGGCACGTTTTTCTTCGGTCATAAAAGTCATTTCTTCTATCATAGAATGACCTTTACGATTTGGTATCAAGTTTCCTTTTGTCTCGAATGATTGTACCAGTCTTCATGATATTGAAGAGTACATTTCAAAAAAACACGCCATTTTCTTGCCATCTAAGACAACTAACTCAAAGTTTCCTCATGTGAAACAAAGTTTACATTTTTCCTGAGATTTCAAAAACAGTAATTGAATGTTCGATTGACACGGAATAGCCACGTGGGTATATTTTTGCTTGCTCTTGTTGCCATCGGAAGTATTCAGAAAAAGTAAAACAAAAAAAAACAGTTTCATTGAAGCTATGATTTTCCGAAACCCCTCTTCCATTAAAAAAGTCATAAAACCTCAAATATACTCTTTATTGTCCATTTTGGAGTATTTGTTGAATGACACATGCCCTTATTACATTTTCTATTACTTTTTCTTTCTGCTTTTGTATTCATAAACATTCCCTTATCGAACGCAATAAGCCAGTGCCAGCTCACATGTCCATTTCAAGAGGTCAAAAAGCAACCACTTGGCGAGAAAAATTTTATAGTTCTCTTTCTAAATTCGCTTTTCCATGTTCAAACTCCGATGGCGAGAAAAATAAGAGAAAGTAGGGAGAATGAGAAGAGTGTCACTGTTTACCACCTCCCACTTGACGGCAATAAAACAAGGAGCTTCAAGATAGGGTCTATGTGTGTCATGATTTCTCTTTCTCACTTTTTTTTCAAATTTTGTTTTGAATTTACCTCGTAATCAGTAAGTTTGAGTCATTTAGAATGATTATACAATCATTGATTATTTCCGGTCTTCCTTTTTCTTCATCTTCATCTTCTTCCTCGTCTTCTCTTTCTCCTCCGCCCCCAGGTGACTAACTGGCTAGTCTCTTAGTCGTTATGTGTCGGTCGATCAGGACCGGGGGCGAAAACGAAAAAAAAAGAAAAAGAAATTTTGTGTTGTAACAAGACTTTCGTTCTATTTTTTCTTCATTTAGTTCTACTTTTCACGTCATTTCGAAGTTTTCAACCAGTGTTCATCCATGTTTCTCTATTCCATCAACCAAAAACAGATTCAAAGGTAGGGCGCCGAGCGCAAACTGGGCGGAGTCCTCCGACCCGCCCTTCTCGTTACATAGATCGACCCGACCGGGTGGCGCTCCCAAGTAGCTGAAACCACTCTCTTTCCTATTAGCTTCTTCATCGTTTTCATCTTCCACTACTTTTGCTACTAATTATCATTCCGTCACCTCTCTCATTCTTCCTCTTTGTCTTTCATTTCTCATTCTTAACGCGTCCCTTCTCTTAATATTACTTCATTCATCTTGAGTGACCAACACATTACGCTCTTCCTCATTGTGCGTGTTCTCCCATTTTCACACTCGTCATTTCGAAATTCTTCCTTTTGATTCACTTACTTAGCGAGACAAACTTTCCAGTCATGAAAACCCGCGCCCAAATTGGAAAACAACGATTTATTTGGACGAGAAAGGTAAATAATTAACTCAAACTTGTGCAAATGGCTGCCAATCATAGTATTAGAATTGTGAAGAACAAGGTCAAAAAACCTAGAATCGAAACTCTCCTCCTTGGTTCCTTACCTTCTTTTCCGAGAAATATTTGTCTTGACATTTGATCGTAAAATAAAATAAAAACGAAAAAAAAACGAGAGAAATTGGCCTCTGTGAGTGGTTTTTTCATCTCTACCCCACTTTTTCTATCATAGAAGGTTTATAGTACAGTCAACATGGAAACGAACTATTATTATTATTATATTATAGAGTACACCCATCAAACTTGAACAGTTTCCATTCGGCATACTGAATAGGTTATGTAAACCGGAGGCGTGTACACTTTTGCCAACTATTGTCCATGAAAGGGAGGGTCTTTTCGCCACAATTGGAATTCAGTCACCGGCACTAAATTTGATTTGTTCTTTTCATCATCATCATATTCGCATACTTGTACATACATAGACAGTTTTGTAAAAGAGGCCGCAAAACCAGTCTACTGGAAAGAGGACTAGGGATAAATGAACATTATTTTGGGGGAAGAAGATAATCTCACACACTAAATAAATACGGTGATGATGATTTTGAAAGAATGAAATTTGTCACCCTTCAGTCCCTATGGAGTGACTGATGAGGGTACCTAATTCCATATGCATTGAGTACGTTTCGAGAAAAAAGAGCGCAGCATTTCAAATCCCCCAAACCCACGATGAATGACTTTGGATTGTTTTGTGTTCCAAGTGAACAAGTAAAGATGTATTGCTGTCCCAGGGTTCTTATGAGAAAGTGTGACAAATCGCCGAATCATCATCATTAATTACCAAAGAGCACGACACGCAATGCATTTCGATTTTGATTCCGTTGCCAAACTTTTACACTCTTGATCCCTCACTCTTCAACCTAGACCTAACAACACCACATTCACATACAAATACACATATGTTGAAACACCTCAGAGTTCTGAAGGGGGGAAGCTTTTCTGTTTGAACGCCGCGCCACATTTTTCAATCAACTTCCCGCAACAAATATTATGTGTCGGTGAACAATGAGAGAACAGGGGTAAATACATGGATTCACATGGTCACGAGACGAATTTGTAAAGCTAAACCCCAATTATTTTCAGCGTCTTCGGACAGAGAATCGGCTTCTGCGTCAACGAATCGACTATCTGGAAGCGGAATCTTCGGCACTTGCAGATAGACTTGTGAAGGGACAGGTAGGAAATTGTTGTTTTTTGGAACTATCTAAGAACTGGAAAATGGCTAATCTATCTTTTTTTCCTATTTTTCTTAAACAAAAACACCTCAATTATTTTTTTGTAAAACAAGTTTTTTTCAGGTAAACCTTGCCCAGGAGGCTGAGAACTACATCAACATAGCCCATGAGTTGAACAAGTTGCGCGATATGAACTCTGATGTTCATCACAAGTTGGAGGGTGCCTATGAGACTATCAGGTGAGAGATGCGACACGATTTTCCACCACCAGCAGCACCCCATCATCAATGTTACTAGTCTAAGTAACCAGCGAACTATCTAACTAGCTAAACCTCAACTAGATTGTCCGCAGGGCTATGAGAAGCGTCTGTGACGTGTACAAACAATGCGGCGTATGCGGCAACCAAGCCTTTTCTTTTCATTCACCTATTCTTTATTTTTCTCTCTTCCATCTCTTTCTCTTCCACAATTTTCCTCTTGGTATTCATTTTTGGGGAGTGGAAATGAAATGGAATAGAGGGAAAAAGAATCAGTGATTGATTAGTTTGAAATGTCGAGATCCAAAATTGAAGTCGATGTTATCATATCCACCCTTTCTCCAATCCAAATCGCTATTTCGAAATCGCGTCACTCTAATTTGATTGATTTGCGGTCAAAAAGAAATGATAAGAGAACGAAGGCAATTGCTGATACACATATCACTTGAACACAATGTAATTGGATCCTAAGATATATAGCAGAAGCTGAGCCACATCAATATGATATCCAGAGAAACATGAACGAGAGAAAAAAGTATTTTTGCAGAGAGTTGTCCAGTGCTAGACGTGAAAACATCATGGATACGGGAACACAAGTGGACGATACGTCGATGATTGAGCACATTCATTCGCTTCAACAGGAACTCATCGAAGCTCACACAAGACAAGCCGACAGTGAGAACGTGTTGAGGGATGCTAAGCTCAGAGTCTCGGTGAGGAATATTCCTTCAAAAACAAGGCTTAAACTCTGAAAAAAGTGTAGCTTAGCGACAGAAACATAAAATTATAGAATGATAGAGATCAAAAACAGTTTCTGCAAATGAATTTTTGATTTCTTCTCTCATCTTTCTCTGCGGATCAGCATATTTCTAAATAATAAAACGAAGAACAATTTGTATGTTCCGTCTTTTCTTGCATAAACAAAATGACCACTCATAAAAATGTAAATTTCATTGTTTTGCAGGAACTCGAAATGGCCAACAAAAGACTACTAGAGCATGAGCCATCAGAGGACGTTGCCGGACTTCAGGAAGAGCTCATCTCTGTGAAGATGCGTGAAGCGGAAAGCTCTCTCGCCCTCAAGGACATGCGCCAACGTCTTGCAGAACTCGAGCAACACTGGGCGAAATATGTCCATGTCCGTGCATTCGATCCATCCTCAGCCTCAATTGAGAAGGATTCCACATCAGAAGCTCACACAACGCAACAGCAACCATCCCCACCACTCACATCTGCTCGTGCTCGTCTTGCCAAGATTACTGCATCTCTTATTGGTGGATCTACTGAAGAGCCAGAGCACTGTATCAGTGTTCGTGAACTTGAGGATCAGCTAATGGGAGTGAGAATTAAGGAAGCCGACACTCTGGCAGAGCTGAAGGAGATGAGACAAAAAGTGATGGAGCTCGAAACTCAAAGCCACGTGTGCACAAATCAATTGAAACGACAGGATGAGGAGATGAAACGTGTTCGTGAAGAGTCAGAACTGTTGGTGAAGAAGAGGAGAGAGTTGGAGGAGGAGTTGAAGGAGCAGAAAGAGAAAATGGCCAATAAGGAGAGTGAGATGAACGAGCAACGTATCAATGACAGGCTCAAGTACACTGAAGCCATGCAGACAATCCAAGATCTTCGCTGCAGTATCTCACAGTTGGAGCTCAAAAAGGCTGAGAAATGGACTCAAAATCAGTTGAGAGGCAGCAGTGTCTGTGATCTTGATGAGGATTCCGTAAGTGTCCTTTTTTGTTTTGATTATTAATTTTTTCATTTTCAGAATTCTCATGGCTCCATCTGCTCAAATGTTGACCACCTTTCAATGGCTTCAGATGAGATGAACGCTTTGATTGCCGACATGACTGTTCGTATCCCAACTCTGGACGAATTGGCGGAGGAAGGTTCTGCAACAGAAACCGACGAGTTGCGTCCAAAGGTAACCAATTACTCAACAGAGTTTCACACACTTTAATTTCCCCAGTTATTATAGGAGCTCAATGATGGTAATGATACAACAGATTCCGGCGTTCAACTCTCTGACGGTCATTGATTCTCCTCTCTCCTGACATCATTTCTCAAATTTTTTGCCTTAAAACTTTCATGTTTTTTATCCCCTGTGTTTTGTAAATACGTGGTTCTTTGCACACTCAATTTCTCCCAATGCACAATACCCCTCTAAACTCTTCGGTCCTTTTTCTCCATCCAATCCCAACTCTTTCTCAACTACACACTTCTGACGGTATTACTTTCTTTGCCTACACGACTTACATATTCCGTAATAGTTCACCCTTGTACAGTGCTTTCATGATCCGTCTCTCCAATTATTTATCAATTGGTAGAAAAATGGCATTTTCAGTGCTAGTTTTCCTGATACGATTAACTTTCTTACGCAGGTATAGAGAAAGTTGATCAATTTTATTCTGGTAGCTCATCTATAATTTATTCGCAACACCTCATCCGTAGTTTTTGCATCCTTTGTATTTTCTGGTAGTTATGTTTTGTCTTCCCATTTGACATTTATTGTGACACAATCATCTTTTATCTTCCCAACCATCCCGAGGCCTTACTTTGATTTGCTTACGGTACATTGCTCCGATGAGAGCTCCATCCCAAACACAAACATTTTATACCCATCTATCATCCCTTGTGATATAATGAACCCATTGAACAAACAAATTGTTGATTTTAACATAATATCAGATTTTCAGAACTTTTGCAAAACAATTCTCCATGACATGAATTTTCTAGGTTCTACTTAGTCATAGAAACCCAATGTGAAAACTTTGAGAACTCTTTAAAACTTGGTGCTCAGCGTGAGAAGGTTTCCTCAACTTGATGATGTTTTCTCAGTTTATATTGGGTATTCTAATACAGAAAAACATCTAAAACCAGCATTATGAAATGTATCATTGATACTTCTTGAGACATTGATTCAACGTTTTCAAAAGAATTTTCCATTTTATACTTTTCTTTGGGTGTATCGGTTTAATAACTTGAATTTTATTAGCTACTGAACTTTTGCTACAAGATGCAAACAATAATTCTTGGCTCCATCTATCGTTGCTACTGATAATATATACAAACTGAGCAACTATCTATTGAATGTAAACACTGAATATTGCAAAACTAGAGGATAGTTTTTGCAACCACTGATCTCGGATGGTATCTAACTTCAAAAAAACATAACTCTACATTTCAGCTGACAAATCTAGCATCTGGGATATCATCAGAACTCTAACGTTTCTCTCTGTCATTTTTGTCCTTCCAGACTTCATCTGGGGGTGGTCCAACAATTTTCGGTAACACAGTCGTTTGCTCAATACAACGAAGTAGCATATCTTTAGTACAACAAGTACCGTCGTTTTGGTAACTGTCTTTTTGGCAAGCCTGAAGAGGGCTGGGAACCACCCATAGTGATTACCAATTTGCGTCTGGAAAAAGCTGTGCAATGTCAAAATATGGTTGTGTCTTATCTGGAGGTTATTGTTCAGTCTTTGGAATAAGACCCTTCCGATCAGTGCCAAAAACTAGAAAACACCATTGTTGATGAATTGGATTGCAGGTATTTATTTTCCTTTCTTGGAATCCTGAAACTAATAGTCAATTTTCGTTTTGTTTTCAGAAACTCAACTTCTCTGTGAACTCTATGGAGAGTCGAGTCTTCTGTCCTGCTCTCGGAATTCTTCCATCATCCTTTGCAATTTGTTTAAAAAATTCAGAATCACCTAGCAATCAATAACACTAGGCACGTGAATTCGAATGTGGGCGGAACCTACGTAAAATATACAAATGGAAGCATTGAATTTCCAGCAGTTAATATCAACTAACTTCGAAACGCATAACTCCTCTTCGTCTTGCCCTTCGAACTTCAAATAATGTCCCGAGTGTCAGTGGTCAATAATAAAATTATAGAAGCTGCTCTTGTTAAACAAGCAGTGAAACAACACATGGAACGCTATTTGCAACTAGATTTAGCCAGTGAGTAGTTGTATTCTTCATGTTAAGCCCAGTATTTTTTCTTTCAGAGAACAAGACCAACTGGTTGGACAGCATTGAATCACCACCGGTTATCTTTGCTTCTTTCGTTCTTCTTGGGTGTGTCTTAGGATTTCTCAACTATCTTCGGTAAGAGTATCTTTTCTCTCGTCATACGAATTGGGGACATTCATCTTTTTAGCAACGAGCGCCGTCATCGCAATCGTCTGGCTAAACCAAATCAAATGAACAACGTTTGATCTCTCCGATGAAACAAGCCCTGCTAGAGAGACACTCTTGATGAAATCGTTTTAACTGATTATTTCGTGTGAAAGTTGATATTTTTAATTCAATGTTGTCTCTTCGAATTTGATTGTTCAACTTTTTCGATAATCAGATGAACAGTTAACTTTATTTTTTCGGTTTCACAATCATCGTTTCAAACAATGAAAACACAAATGATCAATGACAGGCATCTCCGGCCATGGAGTCCGCAGCCTGTCCACAAGATTTTAGTTTCGAGAATGAAATGGCAATCCAGTTCCCAAATCCAGCTCCAAGAATCACAGCAAGCGCTGAAACCATTTTGTGTAGACCTTACTTTGAGTTCATTCTATCATTTTCAACTCACTGAGCCAAACATTGAAAGTCATCACTACGAGCATCAAGAAGTAGGCCAGGATGAGTTGAAGGATGTAGAGGAAAGCTTGAGCTGCTCGATCAAATGAGAATGGGCTAGGGCTGAAAAACGTGTTTCTTCTAACACAATCTTCTATATTCACTTACCGATCAGCGATTGGAGGGCATCCAGTTGAATTATTCATAAGAGGTGCAGCAGGGTCTTTGAAATCTTCCTTGAGAGCTCGTCCGTCGGTAACAGTAACAATCGTCGGGAGGTGAAACTGAGAGTGAATAATCGGAATAATTACAGAGTCAATTCAACTCACAGATTCCTTCCGTTTCCATTTTTTGTGCAGTGTGATATATACTCTATACCATTTCAGCAGTTCATAGACAATCCCAGCAGTGAACCAAAGAAAACAAGTTATGATGAGTCCTTAAAAAAAAAAAACTTTGAAGACAGTAGCGGTAAGGATTATTCAAACCTGTAGTATCTTCAACTTTCCAAAAATCAAAGAGAACAACTTCTTTGAATCCGAAGTGGAACCACTTATTCATTGAATGTTCTTCATCGTGAGACTTGCAATGTTTCGGATCTTTCAAAGTGGAATGGTTGTGGTCAGAATGAGACGCCTCAGATTTAGTTTCAGTATTGTTTTTTATCCCTCCAACATGACTGTCTTGAGCAACTTTGATATTAGTAAAGAGGACGTCAGGAAGAGTTAGATCTTTATGATCCGATAGAATTTCATTTGGTGGTTCTTCTCCGACTAATTTGAACAGAGCGTTCTCTACTCTTTTCTCTTCTTCCGTCTGCAAAATTTTACATAAATTGTAACTGCGAATGAATATTTCAATTTTACCATCTCTTTCAATGAAAACGCAGCAACAAGTGTTAGAACACACCATAACTTCACAAAAGTTATCATAATGACCCAAGCTTTCCTGAAACTAGATTCATGAGATCTTGAATATTTTGGGTAAAAATCAGAAAGAAAAAACTGGCGTCAGGGCGGTTGCATTGATCAAGACTCATTTTCATACGATTTGTAACTAGGTTATCTTCCGTAAACTTTTGTAGTGAATAGAAGGAGTTTCTAGTCTATTCAGAGTTTATAGGTACTAGTCAATCCAAAATCGTAAGAGCATGTGGACCCTTATCACTTCAAAGCGTAGAAGTTAGAAACGTTGTTTGAAAATAAGACTACGTCTTCAATTTTTTGAACGCTTCCCTCTCTCTTTATATACAGAGGCTAATGATAGAGTACGGATAGTGGGAATTCAGCTCTAAAACTTGAAATGGGTACTGATTATCTATACAATTCGATAGCCGACATTTCAAATCCTTTTTTATTCATGAAATTTTCAAAAGTTCTCCTACGATTATGAGAATTTCGAACATAATTGCAGTGAATGATTTCTAGAAAAGATTTCTAAGAATTTTTCAAAAAAGTGCAAATTTGCATTCTAAAGCCTGAAACCAAGTTTTGCAAGACGTGAGTAAGAAAATAATCAAACTCAACTGAGAGATGTGGGATGCTATTGGAAAAAATGCACTTTAACAATCAATTTAGAAATGTGGGGAATCCAGAAAAATCCTGAATACGTTATCGTCTAACTGGAGGGGTTTAATTGTCAATTTCACTTGGGAAATTCAAATGCTGGAAGCCGAACGAAAGAAACCCCACTTCAATTAAACAATAAGTAAATCAAAAAAGTGCGAAGTTTGACAATATCGGCTAAAAATATTTTTGAGTATTTTCTATTTGTTTGAGTTCTAGGGTAGGTGGAATATTTGAAGATGTGACGTTAAATTGGACCACAGCGGCTGACGTTTACCAGTTCCGTAGACAAAGCAAAGCATGAAAACATTGGTTGTCTGTATCTGTGTGTATGTGTGCTTTTTCAATTAAACGTTCCCGCCCATGTCGGTCGTCACACTTTTTCATTAGTTCACTTTTCCAAGAACCGCTGAGCCATAAAAGCCCTTTTGATTGAAATAAATTGCTTCTTCTTTTTTTGGTTTTTTTCTCTGTCTGGCTCTGGTCCTTGATCCTTTTTCGTTTCACTCCCGTTGATTCTTGAAGTTAGTTCCTCGAGAAATTAAGTGTGAGGGCAAAAAAAAGAAGCTCATAAAATAAGACGCGTTCATCTCCGACAACAGAAACCATTGGTAAATCCCTCTCGTGAGTTTTGTGAGGCAAACGTGTTGGATCTCGACTGAAGTCTTCTTGTGCTTCTCGAGAGCCAGCCGTGCAAATCGTCAGATATACAGCCTCCAGAAACGTTTCGGTCGGTCGAAGAGGAGAAGAAAATGTTACAATGTTGGCGGTTGGAGGGCTTTCTCTTCTCCTCTTCATCTCTTGACAAAGTTGAAGAGCAGAAGCAAGAAGAAGAAGCGATGAGTCATTGCGACGAACAGCTGCCCTATCTTCTTCACTCAATACTTACGGGACACACCGTCAATCTATATACCTATAGAATTTAGCGATGTGGATGTCACTGATCTGAATAGTTGGCCGGCTGGCAGCAATGCACCAAATGTTGCCGATGGGGTTGATGAGATGAAGAATGATTGGATGGAATTGATAGGATGAAATGAGAAAGAAAGAGATCGGAACATTTGAATTTGTCAAAATGAATTATAAACACTGAATTTGATAAACAACTTGTTGTTATTGAGATAGGATGTTTTGATTGTGAGAGAACGAAGAAATGAACTGAAAGTTAAATGCTGTGAAAAAAAAAAAACTAGCAAAAGAGGTGTTCTTTTCTTGGCATGAAAAACGATTCCGGAAATGTATCCGATTTGTTTTCCTTATAATAATTTTAAAAAGTTTCAATTCATTTTCATCATTCTTGTACTTTTCCAGGAACACAATATCTTTTTTCTTGTTTATCCTTATCATCGGTAAACCTATCAGATGTACTTGTCAAACTTTCTATCTTCTCTATGTTTTGCTCTCAGTGAGCTTATGATGATTGTTCCCCCTCAATCTGAGGAACAACTGCTTGTTAATACTCCGTGCACTCTTCCTAAAGGACAAGAAATACTGACTGCATTGTTTACACCCTGCAACCCTGTAAACAAATTGGTTCATCTTAATCATCTTTGTGGTCCTCCTCGTTTTCTTCATCGACAAAGTTTTTATAATACCACATATGTGCGATTCATCTTCTTAGTGCATCTTCCATCTCAAACTTCTTGGCAGTGAATAATTGTATACAAATTGTGATCAGTGTGGATGAAGAATGTTTATGAAACAGAAAAAGAAGCGTTTCGTCTTCTTTTGACCACATTTCGACCAACATCAAACATCGTAGGAACTTGAAAAAATATGTGTACTGTCCAAAAAATTCATACTTTATAATGTTTTCCTATTCACAGCCCTCAACTGTTATAAAATAAAATGATGTTTCGTTTGAGCTGAACAGCGGCACATAAAATCTTTATAAAATCGGTTGCGTAATAATTCTGCATGACCTCTTTTCCTACCAGATGTTCTACATGTGCCGAGCATCAGCTTTTAGTGTGAAGTTCAACAAAAAAAGCTTGATTCAAAAGTCGGAAAGTGCTAGTCGGTGTCACTTTCATCATCCTAACAGCTGCTAAAGTGCGTTTCAAAAGAAGCTGCAAGTAGTTGACCCTTTGCCGTAGAATCCTATCTTCAGCATCGTTTTTTTTATACTCACTATGTTGCCGATGCGTCAGGAGGCACTGAAGTCGCGAGCCAGCCTCTCGTTATCACAACCTTTGCCGTGGTCAAGAGAAGGCAGCAGTAAAGCTGTGATAAGGCAGAGTTTGCCGCAAAATGAATAAAAACCAGCCGAGCACTTTTATATCTACAGGTTTACGGGAAGAACTCTGATTATGAGAAGTTGAATACCGATTTCCAGGAAAAAAACGGAATAGTCAAGTCAAGAAAAAATGGCAAACACGAAAATAAAATAAACATTTATCTAACAGCATCAAAATAGTCAAATGCCAAAATGATGAGAAGTTCAGAGATGTGTGTTGTGGCATCCATCTTGGTGTTCAATTCTTCAGAGAAAAAAATGGTTCTGGTATTTTACCACTAATGCGATCATAACTTTTTTTCCGATCTTCCCTTTTCAACACTACTCGAGTAATGAAGAATTATACAGTTATGAACGGAACAGCTGACGATAGTTTTACTCAGACACTATGTTAATTACACGTACGAATGGAAGAGTTGGTTTTTTGGAGAACTCATGATGGCCTGCGTTAAACTTAATGAATATTTTGACCTATATTCTTTTCAATTGACTTGCAGATTATCACTATTCGGTATAGCTATTCCAAATCTTCATAACAATCTTTTACTATTGAGTTTATTCCAGTAGAAAGTTCTAGGCTCTTAGTTTTGAATTCAATTCCTGAGACCGGATAAATTCAAATGCTCATCCGTTATCGTCAATCAAATGTTGACAGCTTTTGTGCACTTTATCAAAGTTTTCTTAGAAGAAGGGTCAACAGATTGATAAGAGAAAAGGGAGGAGAAGACGGATTTAGATCGGATGGTTGCAACAATCTTTCATACGATTGACAAAATGGTCGGATGTGTTGGATAGGCGTAGAGTTTAGGTTGAGACGGTTATTCGAGAATAACGGAACTGTGATGTTACTTTCAGACTGCAGATTGATCAGGTAGACTTCGATAGTGCCAAAACAAGTCAACCCATTTTTTAAATTCATCCATTTTGAATTTCCGAATATTCCAACATACTTTTTTTTTCTAGTTCAGTTTTCAATCTTTTCTGATAAGTGGCCAAATTTATAATCAAACAGATTGCTCATCCTCAATTCTTCATTTTTATCTTCTGGACTTTTTTCTTCTCCGATCAATCTAGTGACCATATGCCCAAGTTGCGGTCGGTCGATCCCTCGTAACAATCTGTGTCACTTTTTCAAAAAAGTTCAGTTGATTCCGCATCACTGGGATCGGTGCGTTGGTTGTCTGCTCGCGGGGCACTTCGTCCATCTCTCTATCTCTTCATTTCAATCATATCCCTCCCGATATTTCGTTATTACAGCGAGTGCTATTGCCGTCTGTGCCTCGGAAGAAGGCGACGGACGGAGCAGCGGCCCCTCCTTCTTCTTCGATCGTCTTCGACGCTCCGCCTCCTACTCTAAGAGTAGATTCTTTTCTTCTTACTGGTGCTCTCACAGCCAACGGCTGCCTACCACCATGAAGCAACGATCGGCTCTTGGGTGAGTTTTTAAAGCCATTTTTGGAGGTGGTACTGTATTTTTCAATTTCGGAAGTTTTTTTTCTGTTGTTCAAACAGTATTTTGAAGTGAATTTCTTTTTTTTTTACATCTCATTGAAATGATTTCTGAAAATGAAAAATGCGAAACTATCTGCAAAACTGTTTAATGTTGTTTTGCTGTTACTATTCATTCTGGATTGTTGCAGGCCGATGTTGCGACTGGCCATATTGGCCTTATTAGCTGTGAGCTATGTACAATCGGTAAGTGGTTCGCATTCTCATTCTTAAGCTATTCCTCATAGAGTATCTACTTATATTGATCATTCGGGTTTATTACCTGTAGTTGTTCTAGTGAAAATTCAAACCTTTATTCTCTCAATTATCATTCTATTATTCGTCTTATCAAAAATCATCGTTTTATACAAAAAACGTTTCTGAACTATCTCTATTTTGTAACGCTAATCATTTTTTCAATAATTATTTATCCTAATTCCAATCATAAACTCAGAATTCCGTATTCTCAAAACCTTCGACGAGTTTTTTTCTTAAAGGCGTAGTAAGGCTTTGTACAATAATTTCTGTAATTGTAGTACTCATGTGTATATATAAGAATTTCATAATAAGAGATTTTGAAAATCGCTCAAAAAGCCGTAAGACGGCATTCTTTCTCGAGTTTGGGCAGCTACTCGAGTTACAGCCAAAAAAAAGCATCGGCACGTAATGTGACCG
>GL379794.1:1059920-1149788 GCA_000143925.2 Caenorhabditis brenneri
TGGTTCGTCAGCCATTCTGAAAAAATCTTAGGCGTATAGGGTTTTTTCGCGGAGCTCAATGATCTGGCACTGAAAAACAAAAATTTGTTTCACACGGGTGTGGAATTTTCTATAAATTGGTGGCCTTAAAGTAAATGCTATTCAAGGGTAAGTTGGCTTGAGGCTAATGAATAATTTGGGCATGTCTGAATTTCTAAATTTCAGGAGACGCTGGACTCCCAGGATTGCCAGGACTTAACGGACCAAAGGGAGAACCAGGAGTACCAGGAATGCCAGGAAACCCAGGAATGAAGGGTAACGGTGGACTCCCAGGACTTCCAGGACGTGATGGACTCTCCGGAATCCCAGGAATGAAGGGGGATCGCGGTTTCAACGGACTTCCAGGAGAGAAGGGAGAAGCTGGGCCAGCTGCTCGTGATGGACAAAAGGGAGAGGCCGGTCTTCCAGGACAACCTGGACTTCGCGGACCACAAGGACCATCTGGACTTCCAGGAGTGCCAGGATTCAAGGGAGAGGCTGGACTTCCAGGATATGGACAGCCAGGAGCTCCAGGAGAGAAGGGACTTCCAGGAATCCCAGGAAAGGCTGGACGCCAAGGAGCTCCAGGATCACCAGGACAAGATGGACTTCCCGGATTCCCAGGAATGAAGGGAGAAGCTGGATACCCAGGGCAGGATGGACTCCCAGGACGTGATGGACTCCCAGGAGTTCCAGGACAAAAGGGAGAACTCGGAACAGCCGGACAACCAGGGCTTCCAGGAGCACCAGGACTTGATGGACAACCAGGAGTGCCAGGAATCCGCGGAGACAAGGGACAAGCTGGACTTCCAGGAATCCCAGGAGACCGTGGAATGGATGGATTCCCAGGACAAAAGGGAGAGAACGGATACCCAGGACAGCCAGGACTTCCAGGACTTGCTGGAGAAAAAGGATTCGCTGGAACCCCAGGATTCCCAGGACTTAAGGGAGCTCCAGGATACCCAGGACAAGATGGTCTTCCAGGAATCCCAGGATTGAAGGTTTGTTTCAATACTAGAAAACTTCGATTTAATTAATGTTTGTTTTTAAGGGAGAATCAGGATACCCAGGACAGCCAGGACAAGAGGGTCTCCCAGGTCTTTCAGGAGAGAAGGGAATGGCCGGACTTCCAGGCCTTCCAGGACAACCAGGGCAATCTATCCCAGGACCAGTTGGACCACCAGGAGCACCAGGACTTCAAGGAAAAGACGGATTCCCAGGACTTCCAGGACAAAAGGGAGACGCTGGACTCAACGGACTACCAGGAGCCCCAGGATTGAAGGGTAAGAAACATTGTTAACTTTGAAACCATCTAACTGTGATTTTTTTCAGGAGACTCTGGATTGCCAGGATTCCCAGGAGCTAAGGGAGATCCAGGAGCAAATGGAATTCCAGGAAAGCGTGGAGAAGATGGTCTTCCAGGAGTACCAGGAAGAGATGGACAACCAGGAATCCCAGGACTCAAGGGAGAACTTGGATCAGCTGGACTTCCAGGACAGCCAGGATTCCCAGGACTTCCAGGAATCAAGGGAGAAGGAGGACTTCCAGGCTTCCCAGGAGCTAAGGGAGAACCAGGATTCCCAGGAACACCAGGAGTCCCAGGATACGCCGGAGAGAAGGGAGACTCGGGTCTTCCAGGACTTCCAGGAAGAGACGGACTCCCAGGAGCTGATGGACCACAAGGACCACCAGGACCACCAGGACCACAAAACCTTGTCGAGCCAGGAGAGAAGGGACTTCCAGGACTTCCAGGAGCTCCAGGACTCCGCGGAGAGAAGGGAATGCCAGGACTTGATGGACCACCAGGAAATGATGGGCCACCAGGACTTCCAGGACAGCGTGGAAATGATGGTTATCCAGGAGCCCCAGGACTGCCAGGAGAGAAGGGAATGGGTGGATTACCAGGATTCCCAGGACTTGACGGACAGCCAGGAGGACCAGGAGCCCCAGGACTCCCAGGAGCACCAGGAGCTGCCGGTCCAGCCTACAGAGATGGATTCGTTCTTGTCAAGCACTCTCAAACTACCGAAGTTCCAAGATGCCCAGAGGGACAAACCAAGCTGTGGGACGGATATTCCTTGTTGTACATTGAAGGAAACGAGAAATCCCATAACCAAGACCTCGGTACGTATAATGTGTATATAACACAGTGGTTAATAATTATTTTTTCCAGGACACGCCGGATCCTGCCTCCAACGATTCTCCACCATGCCATTCTTGTTCTGCGACTTCAACAACGTTTGCAATTACGCCTCCAGAAACGATAAGTCATACTGGCTCTCCACATCTGAAGCTATCCCAATGATGCCAGTCAATGAGCGTGAAATCGAGCCATACATCTCCCGCTGCGCTGTCTGTGAAGCCCCAGCTAACGTCATCGCTGTCCACTCTCAGACAATCCAAATTCCAAACTGTCCAGCTGGATGGAGCAGCTTGTGGATTGGATACTCATTCGCCATGCACACCGGAGCTGGAGCCGAAGGAGGAGGTCAATCACTCTCTTCTCCAGGATCCTGCTTGGAAGACTTCCGTGCTACTCCATTCATCGAGTGTAACGGTGCTCGTGGATCTTGTCACTACTTTGCCAACAAGTTCTCATTCTGGCTTACCACCATTGACAATGACTCTGAATTCAAGGTAAGATTGAAGCGAAAGTCAACGAATACATAGCTAATATTGTTATATTTCAGGTGCCAGAGAGTCAGACTCTCAAGTCAGGAAATCTCCGTACACGCGTCTCAAGATGCCAAGTTTGCGTCAAGTCGACCGATGGACGTCATTAAGTGCCTACTCACTTTACTTAGACACTACATGTTCCAATTTTTTGATAATAATTATCACACTCATAATGTGCCAATATTTGCTTTCAATCTTTTTTTATTGCAATTAAAAATTTCTACTTCAAAATCTCTTTTTTCTTCATTTACGACATTGTCTAGATCGAGAATTCTCTTTCTACTATTTTACCATTTCCCCTCTATCTTTGTGATGTACAACCTTTTTAAGAACCTTTCACCACATGCCACAAATACAACTGCCGCAGATTTTACATCTCCCCTTGTTTTTTTTGTAAAACCATAATATATTTGACACTTTTTTGCTTGAAACTTTTCCCGAAAAGTCAATAAAACTTATTTTCAAAGTTTATGGAAACCCTCTGGAGCAGTAAAAATTTTATGAGTCAACTTGGTTATGAAGTGGTACAAATTCACAAAAAAATTGGGAGGGAAATGATATTGAACGTAACACCGATCAACTACAAAAACAATGCTTTAAAACTGGCGAAACTGGGAAAGTGATTGCACAGTGCTCACGAATTTGGAGGAATGATTAAAAAACACACATTGACATGGTTTTTACTGTAAAGTTTCGAAAAAAAGACATATGTATATATAGCAAGAACTTAACCCGAAGTTGTTGTCAAATTAGGCTTCTTCGGTGTTCTTTGGGATAGTGCAACAGCCAACATCCTCTTTGTGGCAGCTTTGATCAATACAAATTGAATCGACGAAATCGTTCGAGAGAGTTGAGTCGACAAACACTGGTTCGACGATAACCTGAAACAGAATTCTTTGTCATTTCGTCTATTCTGATTTCAATTTATCACAAATATGTTTACACTTTTTGTAGGGACCCTCGCGATTGAAAGCCGCCCGCTCATCTATCTTCCTAGACAGCAAATGAGTTGAGCTTTCCGCTTCTTTACTACTATTTATTTCTATCGGATAGCACTATTGATTCACTTTGACCCATCTTCTTTCAAAAAGAAGATGCACATCAATTCAATAAGACCAACTGTTTTAAAACTCACTTCTTTCGCCCCTTGAGCTTTGATTTCTGAATGAAGCAAAGTTTTCAGCTCAGAGAAGTTGGTGGCAGCACGGGCGACCCAATCTTTGTTGGTCTTCTCCACCTGAAAATAAACAAATTAGTTGAAAAAATCGGAAAAGTGAACGTTCAGTACTAACAGATACGGAAAATGTTGGTTAACTTGTTGGATTTGTGAACTATTATAAAGCTTTTTTTCAGAGAATTGGGTTACTAAAGGTGGTAGAGAGTACCAAAGCTCAAAATTCTGCTCGTTTGAGTGAAAATTATGTAGTTGGAATTTTTACTTCAACACCAATGTTGAAGAAACGTATAAACATATTTTTCCAAGGGTAGGCAGCAATATTCTGAAGAATTTTTGAAAATAGATATTTCATTTTTTTTGACTACACCCGATTCATTGTACGAGAGATGACAGCCAAAAAAAAATGTTTTTAGGACTTCTGTAGAACATTGTTGCCTCTAACTGAAAAATTCCCTCTCCAGATTTTGAGTGTGCTTGTTAGGAACAAGAAACCAGCGATGTCCTTCATATTTTACACTGCATCTATTGACCATACTATCATATTCGGAAAAATGTTGTTTTCTGTTTGGTTGACCTATTCGACTGACACGTTCAAATATACAATCATCAATAAAACGAGCTGTTGTATCTTTCAAATTTATGACCCACCTTGATATATGCCTTGAGAGACACCGTGAAACCGCCAGGCCATTCGCAACTGGCATGAACATGATCGACCTTATCCAGGCTGGGGTTTTTTGATTTCACTGTGTCGCTGATCTTCTCAATACTGAATCCCTTTGGTCCTTCGGCTAACAAATATTGCTTCTTTTTGTAAACTGAAAAATATATTTACATTCATTGTTGGAGATTCAATGATCAACTCACGAGAATAAATTGCAAGTCCGATACATGTGACAGTCATCAGAATTGCTGTGACGGGCTCCAAATGATGATTCAACCAGTCGAAGAAGTAGTTCCATCCTCTTTGATTGTGGTAATACACAAAAATAGTAAGAGCTGATGGTGGAACAAGAACAATGAAGTTGCAAAGCTTGTTGATCGAGAGAGGATTGTGGCACAAGGCGAAAAGAGTCTTGACAACGATGTCAACAATGGATATGTAGAGGGTGAAGTCTGAAAAAAGGCTGATATTAAGAAAATGAACAAGAAAGTTATTGTGAAAAAACGTCTCCATAAACTGCAAAAGGTTTCGTGGAAAGTGTGAATGAAGAGCATTACTACGCAGTGAAATATTATCTTGTTAGCACTACCTAATAGTGAAAAAAGTGTAGATTAGCCAAATTACGTGGCAATCTGGTGGTTTTTTTTTAGATTTTTGAGAAAAAACGTTTACATTTCTTTTTGACCAAATTGAAATTCATAGATGTTTCAACTCGTCCACATATATCGTCTCAACCGTAAATTTTATTGCTCTTCGACTATCTATCATCCTCAAAGTCATCCTAAATCTTCTTTACTTGGTTTCTCGTAAAAATTATCTATCGCGCTACATACATAGTTTTTTTTTCCTATAATAACGTTTCAACCATTCAAAGACTCTAGTATCAACCCCGTTTTGTTCAAGGGTCTCGAGTTTAAAAGATGACCCTCCGTGACATTTTTCTTTGTCAAGAATAATAATTCTCACAGCCGTCTCTATCTGTCTCTCTTGCCAGGCATACACACTCCATGTTCAATTATAAAGTAATTAACTATTTACACCATTTCTGGATGAGTTTGCCGCCTGGTTAACATTCAATAGAATTCGATAAATTTCCAACTCAACTCCCAAAAGTTATATCTGCCACGTCAAAACAACGTAGGCGTTTGCTTAGCAGTTTCTTTTCAAAAATCTGTTTCCCAAAACTCACTCTTCATTGAATGATTGTGGCCGTGGGTCTCTTCTGTTGTCTGATTGACTTCCTCCGATGTTGTGTGTGGATTCAAGTCGCTGAGGTTCTCAAGACAATGAGTCAGATTTAGGAAGAGAGAGGCGATGAAGAATACAATTCCTGCTGTCCTGCAACAACATGATGTTCAATCAATACGTTTATGCAAACACACTAACCGATAAAGGAGAAAGACGCTCCGGCCATCTGAATCGGCATTCAACTGAATTCTGCTCACGAGGATCTCAAGAACACTGCAAAAAGCCAACACAGACGTGGCGAATTGAATACTGATGAGGGAGGAGTGTTCAATTACCCCATAGGCATACTGAAAATGATCAATTTTCAACTTGCAATTTGAACCGTGAACAGAAAACTTACTTGTGACAAGAGGAGAAATATTACCACTACAGCCAGAATCCGCTTGCCAATTAACGAGAGACTGTTGTATGGAAGATTTTGAGTTGAGGTCGGGTACCTGTCGATTTTCCTTTCCTCTGTAACCAGAGGAGCTGATGTGTCTGGCAATTCATGTTTCTTTGAGTTCATCCTGAAAAAAATGAAAAATTTTATCACAAAAAAATCAATTCAGTAACGAAAAAAGACGAGAAAGTCGATGACAAGAGAAGAATTTCTGCGAAAACAACAAAAAAAGCGCACATTATGCAAAAATGCCCCGCGGTCGAGTGTGTCCCCTTTCCTCGGCCACCACTGTTATTCTTCGGCCAGCCTCCCTCTTTTCACGGCCAGCGTAAATCAATGAATTTTCGGTTGCGCAGCACGGGACCACCCTTCAGGAAAACTGTGAGTTTTGATGTAATGAAACGAGAAAAAATCTATTCAGAAAAACTAAACATTTACGATGCAACCAACCCAACACGAACCAAAAAAGACGTGAACCGTTTAATGATAGTAGAAGCGATAAGGGGACAATGCACTGATAGGGCATGTTTTATGGGTAAAAGTTTCTTTTTGTATCGATCAGACGCTTTTTTTCATTGAAAGGGGTGGGACTTAATATTCATGATAATATCTTCGACAAGGAAATAGAAAGAAATAGACTTTGACATGAACAAACAAATCTGAGACTGCTCCGAAAACAAAAATAGGCCCAGAAAATTGGATTTTGACTTCACAAATAATTTCACCCGATTTTCGAACAGGTCGCGACAAATTAGTCATGCAGACAAAAACAAGTTGAAGTAATTATGAGTTGTCATTTTTTTCAGAACTAGCGGTAAAATTGTCCTCAACGTTTCAACACTAACCAATGTTTGATTTACATCAACCGACGTAACTAGAAAAATTGACTCAAAAGGAACAATCGTTTTAAAACCGTTTGAAAAACTGATAACATAAATATTCTCTAACATTTTTCTAAATACACAACATTATAGCGAACGTGTAGGTTACATTGATGGAAAATGCGTACTTCTGAGTTTTTGAAACAGAAATTAGAATATTTTAGCAGAGCAACGCTTATGAAAACAATGTTGCAGAAATAGATATTCTCAAGAAAAGTTCGACGACCTCCAGTTCGAAAATGACATCAAATTCTGCTGAAAAACAAAGAACATTGGAGAATAAGAGAAATTTTACTATTCTCCCTTTTTTCTGTTTTTACTGTATTTCGACCAGTTGGCGAGGTTCTCACGGTTCAACACTTCAAAACTTGGAACGAAACATTTCGGATAATTGCTTTCCAAAGATCTTTCATGTAACAATGACAAGATTGTCTTTCGGAGATGGGAAAGAAAAATTTTAGAAGGAAATAACCCCCAACTGTATATAATTTGAATCCCGCGGTTTATTTGGACTTTAGTCCAGAACATTCTGAGCACAAGAATTGTTTCCCATCAATCATACAAGCAAACACTACAACTGTCAATCATATTCATTCCAAATTATTTCTGATACCGACTGGTACGGTTTCTATTTCCTTGATAAATGTGGTTCCATTCTATAGTAATGGGCGCGTGATCGTTAACTGAATTGTGATAAGCTCAAAAATGTAATAATTCAATTTGATTCCACGTTTATGACGCTTGTATGGTACAGATAAAAAGTTGTTATCATTGGTTCATTCATCGTAACATTTTCTGTCAGTTTGACAAGAGAAAGAATTTCTGTAGGGTAATAACTAACGGGAGGAATAAGAAGTCTTTGTTCAGAAATCACATCACGATGGCAATTGTTCAGTGTCAATCAAATATACATGGTTTTCAATGGGACGAAGATGAATACATTAAGGAGGAGGCAGTCTAGATGATCAATAATAATAATAATAAAATAAGAAATTGGAAGAAAAAGAAAGTTGTAAACTAACCAGCATTATTTTACAAATCTAAGCTCATTTTGACCGAAAAACATAAAAAATGATTGGGAAACGAAAAGAAAAAAAGATACGGTTGTTCACCTACAAAGAATTGGAATATTCGGAATGTTGAATCAAGGAATAGGGTGAGACGTTGACAAGGTGACTCAAGAAAAGTCAATAAGGAATTGAAATAAGGAAAAAAACTTGTTGACATAAGGACTGATGCCTATATTTATCCACCACAAGTTTCACTGTCAGATTGCCTATACGTTTGATATCTGGAAAAAAGTTTGATGAAAACGATGATGTCATAGTCATGAAAGGATACCTTTTGTACTGTTCAAAATGATATTGCCAATCTGTGATGTACTCGTTTTGCCATTTATCCATTTGTTGTTTCCACACTAGGTAGGGGTCTCCGACATCGGCTGAAACTTGGAATTTTTTGGATAATAGTTCTATAGACTTAATCATAGCTCTAGAAATTTTTACAGAAAAAACGACTAACCTACTGCTGCCATCAAATTTGGCAGATATGCTTTCCAAAAAGCACATTCTTTCCTTCTCGGGCCATGTCCTATTCGGTTCATGCTTGGGTACGATGACTCTACGGTCATGTTCATGTACTCCATGGAAACAGAGTTGTATTTTGGCCAAATGTCCTGAGTGAATGAGCCATCCTCATTTTTATTGGGGTCTCTACAAAATCTGTATAGTTTTTACACTAACTGTTCACATAAACTGACCCAGTTTTAGCAAAATTGGCCCAATATCTCATGAATCGGTTGCTCAACTCTCTTTCCTCGTCGGTATAATTAAAACGTTTCTGATTGAATGGTTCACCGAAGATGAAATTGATTTCATATCCGTGCAACACTCCCATCCATTCTGGCCAAGTTTGTTGGGTTGCTCTGAAAATATCAGCACTTGAGGTAACTTTTCATCTCAATCCATACCTGTGCGTAAAATAATAATAATATGTGTCTCCCCCATGCTTTGTATGAGCCAATGCCATTTCATTAACGCTACAAGTGAAATGGTAATCACCGAGCATCTTATCCATTGCATTCAGCCAATTTCGAGCAGTGATTGGAAGATTTTGTGGTTCATACTCATGAAGAACTGCAGCAAGAGTCAATTGACATTTCAGAATTTGCCGTGGTAAAAGATCCTTCACTCCTTTGATCCAAGTTTGGCGATCTTTGATGAACTCTGTCTTGGAAAAAGAAGTCAGCAACCGGAAATATATCAGGAAGCTGATATGTTAGAAAGTAGATGCTTTCATCACGATTACTGCCAGCCAGAAGCTGTGTTTTCTTGAAATTTCCTTGTTTCAATGAGGTTTGAGCGTTTTCTAGAAGAAAGTCTCCATCGACAACTGGAACCCATGGAAAATCTCCAAACTCTCTAACTGGGGCCCATTCGTTTTCTCTATAAACTGTCATAATTCAACTTTTTTGATGATTACCAACAAACCGTAAAGCGTCTGCATCTGCTCTCTGGAAACAATCCAGTATTCTATCATAATCTGGGCTTATCAGAGACATATTTCCACATTTCATAGCATTGTATAGAATTACTGCTCTAGCCAATGCAACATCTCTTGGTTCAATTGCCCATGGCGAGGTTGCTGAACCCGATTGGATAATTGCTCGCTGAAAAATGAAGCGTTTTATCCTTTATATAATAAAAAACTAACATGAAAGTATGGTGCACTCTTCTGACTCAGCATGTGGATGCTAACTGAAGCAGCACCTGCTGACTCTCCGAACAACGTTATACGGCTTGTATCGCCTCCGAACAGGTCAATGTTCTTGTGAACCCATTTCATGGCTAACAGCTGGTCCCACATTCCCATGTTTCCTGGAGCCTCCGGACGATTCATATACAGGAATCCAAAGATTGACACGCGGTAATTCATTGCAACAAGAATTACGTTCTCCTCGCTGAAATATTGTGATTTTGGAATTGAAATCAAAATAATCTAGGAATTTCGGACAATCTTTACCAAAAAAGGTTCTGATTCTTTCAGAACTACCGTAAATACTGTAATAGAAGCCCACCTTTAATAGAAGCCCACCTGTAATATAAGCCCACCTCAAGGACCCCTTTGAAAAATAGAAGCCCACCCTCTAATAGAGGCCCACCCTTCAATAGAAGCCCACTTTTGGTGTGGTTTTTCGTAACATTACTTGCATTTTTGCACTATTTTCGGCGTTTTCGGAAAAATTTGTTTTTTCAAAAATTGGGTTGAAAAATAGAAGCCCACCCTGTAATAGAAGCCCACCTGTTATTAAAGCCCACCCTACAGACCCCTTTGAAAAATAGAAGCCCATGGGCTTCTATAACAGTATTTACGGTAATTGACTCTCAAAAATCTGTTTCACATCGCGTGGCCATCAATGTGTTTTTATTATCCAAGACCTACTAAACCATATGCTTCCGTAGGATCAAGAACTCACACTGACAATATCCGTCCGTCGTAAACATCTAATGTGGAAGTTCCAGACCAAAACCCTCCCCCATAAACCCAAATCATCACAGCTAACTTCTTGTTTGGATCCACTTTTCCAGGAACATAAACATTCAAATAAAGACAGTCTTCAGATAATTTTGTATTTGGATTCCACATTGTCGAACCATAGAAGTCACCAAAATATGTATCTTCGCTTTGAATACAACTGTTCGGTGGTGTTGTTGCATTGAACGGTATTCTCCATGGTTGTTTTGGTTTCGGTTTCCGGAATCTGAGAAAGCTATGTCTTTGAAAAAAGATTGGGTGAATTACCTGAGAGTTCCAATAGGTGGTTCTGCGAAAGGAATACCTAAAAACCTTGTCAAAGGTTTACCAGTCGGAGATAGAACTTCTTCTCCGAATAAAGGAGAACCATCGTGGAGGTGTATGAGATCAACAGCAGCTATTACCTGAACTCAGAATTGAGAGTTGTTTGGACAGACATGGATGTGATAACTGTGACTTACACAAGGCAGAAAAATGAAGAATAGTTGAGAATCTCGCATACTTATTCAACAAATCATAATCGTCGGACCGCCGGGATGGCTTCGTAATGAGGTCACGAAATATAGATGGAAGATTAAATGTGTATACACTTGTGATCTGAAAATATAAACAAAAAAATATAAACTTGGAAGTTTTGGCACATGTGGGAGAAGTGACGAAGTCACATTGTGATCCAAATGGCACTTTCGACCATATGGATAAGAAATAAACTGAAGGTGACGAGCAGAAAGCAAAAAACAGAATAATATGAAAATAGTGAGGGTCATAAAATAGGAGAAGAGGAGGGTATCATAAAAGTGGCCAATTTTCAACATATCCACGTCACAGCCAATTTTTTCTGCCAAGGTACCTATTTTCTTTTACCTCGCATCTTAATACTTTCCGGGCCATTAACTCCCGCAAAAAGAACCGCCAGAAAAGGGCTACATAAGGGGGAACGTTTAATGGAAAAATAGGTTTTATGAGCATTGTAATTTGAACAATTTTGTCTTGTTGACCTATTGGTTACCTACACTCGAGGGAATCACTATTTTGAATGAACCATTTTGAAAAGTCAGGCATTGAAAGGTAAAACGAACAATAGAAAATTGAGGAACAAGAGATCGTGGATAAAGTCGAAGAGTTACATGTGTACACAACACTTTTGATCTATCTATCCGCCATTGCGCAGGGCAGCACACACAAAACCAGACAGTGATTCCGATAAACTTATAGAAAAAATAACGGTTTTGGTAACAGACATATGAAAACTATCAATGGTATGTTTCAATGAGAGAAGTGAGGATTCAAAAGCTGCATGGATGAAAATATGTTAGCTAATGAAGAATAATATCTACTTTAGGTAAACCAAAACAGTTGTTGGCAAATTATATATAAATAAAAAGTAGCATATCAAAAATACTTTTTAGTAAAAATTTGTAAAAATCCAGAAATTCGGAACAAAAAGCTTCACACATAACCTAAGAGCGGAAATGACTTTAGACCTTTGTGCATCTTTCAACTCTTATGTTGTAAATACATATCATGGGGGCGCCAGTGATATCTCATATTTCATTGCTACCGCTGATCCAATCTCAGAGTCACCGGCGCTTCCACCTAACATTTTCAGTGTTGTTGGTGGAGCAGAAAGAAGAGAAATGGATTGATTCGAAAAAGCACGAATGCATGAGATTTGATTGAAATTGAGAGGATTTGAAGAAACTTCATGAAATTCAAGTTGTTCCTGGAAAAAATTGGACGAACGTTTAAGATTCACAATCCAAGGAGTGGGATTTAGAAATGGCACAGAAAAAACTTATCTGAAGTCACAATTTTTGTAGAAAATGAAGTTTTGGATTGTTACAGAGTATGTGGTTCATCAGAGAAGACCGTGGTTCGAAAGAAGTAGGAGCGCTGATTCGGAAAAAAACAATACAGATAATTTGAATCAATATTATAGCTCATGGCTATCTGTCTCTTCAGCTCAATGCTTTGAAGAGCATTTTATGACTCTTTATCTCTTCTATTTTATTTCTGCTCACTCAAAATCGCAAGAGAAAACGACAAAACTTGATCATAAAAATATCATAAAACGGTGGGAGGGTCCCTTTCGACTTGATCCATATGGCTCTCAGAATAGAACAGTCGAATGTAGATGATGATGTGATTTGGATCATGAGAAAAGTAGAGATCAGTGGAAAGAAGATATTATTGTGCGAGAAAAAAGTAGTTTCTTCTTCTTTCTTCTTCGTCTTTTTCTTCTTTATCTGCTTCCTCCCCGGGAGCCGAGTGACAAGACCAATGGCGGGGACGGAGATTGATAAAGAGGGACTATCATTTCAAAAAGTAGTAGAGGAGCACCGAAACGTGATATGTCTAGTCACGTAGTTTTTTTCCGCAGTCAAACCTTCACCTTTAACAAAATCGGTTTAAAGTTCACGAACGTGTTTGCACTTTTCCAATTTTCCAGAGCATTCAGGCACCTCTACTAAATTATGAATGAGGTCAGACAAGTCTTGATGCATTGGTAAGGCAAGTTGCTAGAACAAAGAAACATCGATTGGAAGGTAGATAAATGAGAGTGATAGGACATTTTGAAATTGATAATAAAAGAAGAACAGATAGAGCACACACGTCCTCCCGTCCCTTCCGTCTTACCAACCACATTTCGTTGTATATGTTGTAGAACAGTTGTGGTCCCAGCTCTCCTCTATCTCTTTCATTCTTTTTCCGTCTCCTTCAATTCTATGGATCTATCAGTTTTGTTCATTCTATCCATCTTCCTTGGGGTTTTTTGTGATTAAAAGACTCGACATCTTGTCGTTTTGCTTGTCTTCAAGAGGGTCCTGGTCGTGTAAACTGAGAAGTTTCACGACAGGATAAACAGAAACGAGTGGAAATTGATAGGAGAAGACAGAAGTGGTCATCGCTAAAACATAGAGTCAATGTTTAGAAGCTAAAAAATCGAAGCAGTCCGAAGATGGGAGAAATGAGAATATCCAATTTCCGGTATTATCAATCTAGTGCGTCAGTGCAAAGAAAAAAGTTCAGAAGAGTTGGCAGTCTCAGAGGAAAAAAACTAGGATCACTAGGAAAAAACCCAGAACGGAAACTCCCATGTTCTGCCCTGTCAAACAACAAATTAACCGACTATAAAAAACGTTAATGAAATAATGGGACAGAGAGAGTAGACAGACTTTTTGCGCCTTCTTCAAGTTTCCGTCTTTTTTTGATACTGAAAAAAAACAACAAGGCACTTCCTTATCAAATTGAAAAAATGAGATTGGCTGTGGAAACTTCACGATGATGGTGTTGATCGTCATAACAACTTACTGAACAATAGAAATCTATGTAGAACCAAGTTATAAAATCACAATTTAGTTTTTTTAATAGGAAGTCGCAAGATCTATTCGTCGAGCCGAAGGCTTGGATATTATGAAAAAACAAAGTGAAAGAATTTCTGGTCAATATAGAAAATGGAAATACTCAAAGTATTTATTCGACATGAGTAAAATAAATGAATTGATTGAACCTTTATTTGCAAAATATGTACACAGACTGGTCACCTGTGAACAATGATTGATGATGAAAATAATTCAGAATGATGCCCGCTTTTTCATTCGATCAGTTTTAATACTGGACACGTTTTTTAAGCAGAACTCGAAAAAGAAGACAAGACTCGAGATGTTCGCAACAAATGAACGCTATGAGTAACACTGACTGGACACCTGATTCAATCTTTACAGCTTCTTTTTTGCCCTCCCGTCAGTGTTTTCCGATCGTTTGTTAATACTTGACGTCATGGATGAGCTGGTGGCAAAGTTGAACGACACGTATCTATCTTTAACAGCTCAAATCATCACACCGACTCAAGAACAATTACGTGGAGCAGCAGAAACGAGGGCTAAGCACGAGGTACCTATTCTTCCAGGTGCTTGCGTCACCTATCTTTTTTGCGTCCTTTTGTCGAGTACCCCAACGAGAGTTGGAGGGAAAACGCATGGCAGTTGTCGGGAGCCCGCCAGGGCGCATCTATCAAGTGCCCAGTGTTTTGCGGGGAGAGAGGGTCCCCTGATCAATCGTCTGCGAGCTAACTAATTTTTCTGTTCATTTGTATCTGCACAACTATCTATCACTCAAAAAGTCGGTCTCGATTACGTATCTTCTTTTTTTTCGACTAATTTTTTTCTGTTTCGTTTCTCTGTTGGAAGAAAAACGAAATGATGCTGGGATCAACCAACAGGTGTCATCTTGCTCTTGTTTCCTGCAGACCACAAGTACGACATATACGAAAATATCCTTCACAATTCTTCTGACGGATGGAAATGGAAAAAGAAGCAGTTAAAAAAGGAAACAATCATTTTGAATATTCATAGATCAGAATCACAGATATTGACAGATTTCTTGATGATTTGAAGACATTGTACAAATTTAGATCACATTTCCAATACTACATTCGTTTAGCAAGGTTGAGTTGTGCGGGGAAATTTCATAGAGTTCTCTAAACTCATCTATTAGGTATTGCTAAAAAATTAAAGCTGTATGGTTAACCGTTTTGAAGTTTTGGAAGGTTTGGGTTGAACATTTGGGAAAAATGTATGGCAGATCAACACGGAGGTCAAATGGAATATTGTTGAGTCACATTTCAGTTGAAGACGGGGTAGAGCTAGTTGGAGTCAGGAACGGTGTTGGAGTGAAGGTATACATTTCTACCACTTGACTCGTATTCAAATCCCTGAAATAAACTGATAAGTGAATCAGTTTAAGGTTGAGAGCACGAACCAAACACAATCTAATTCCTTCTTGATTTCTTTTTGATCCTCTACAACATTTGTACAAGGGGAGGTTGCTTGTTGGAAGAAGCTATCAGACAGTCTTCCACTGACCAGTTCGTAGAATGTTTCCTCTACGGAGTACACATTGAAGACGTGGGTTATTTCTACATCCTCTTGAAACCTCCTCACAGATCTCTGGAAATCAGTTGAATTTCATTTGATCAAATGTTTCAATTATGCATACCTGTAAAGCTGGCAGAAGGACTAGAAGGTTCGCAAGCCTCATTGATGGATCATTGATTTGTTTGACACGTCTGTAGTAATAAAGCACTTCCCGTAATATTTTTTCTCGGTTAACGCGTGCCATATTCACACAATCTTCAATTTGTCCCTCTAATCCATGATCCCATAGTACCAATGAGCACAGTGTGAAAAACTCATAGTTGTCCACTTTCTCTCGTCGCATTGGGTCTAGAACATTCCTCCGATAAATCTCAAATGAGGGACCAAACATTCTGAAAAAAATGTTTTTGGATGCTTATTGTTTTTATCGAGATTGTCCGTTACAGACAATGGGAAATATCTAAGCGATGACATAGTTTTTGGTTCTATTCTCAGTTTTGTTTTGGAAACAATTGAAAATATCGATTCAAAATATATTTGTTCCCTCAATTTTCTCCTTTTGACATACCTAATTGCTTCCTCGGAACTCATCAAATGTGAGTTGATGTGATGACCATAAAAGGTTTCCGGTCGACTGCAGTCAATGTAATCACCAGACGGTAAAAACAAAATGTCCGTTCTATCATTTAGACAACACTGATAACCACATTCCAAAATCATGAACGGTAAAAAGAAGTTACGGTAGAGTAGTTTCTGAAAAAAAAGTTTGTTTAGTGTGTGACAGTAATTCAATATAATAAAAGCTCTCGATGACAATCGGCTTTAGAGAGGAATGTCGTATTTGTTTTCAAAAATTTGAGAATTCTAAAGACGATGTTTGTTATATGATTTCAAAAACTTACTTTTTGCTCTGGATGTAATTTTTCAAAGTCTGGGTATGATTTGATTATCCAATCTGCCACAAGGCCAATTTCTTTAAGGTGCACACTATGCGCGTCAGTATATGCCACTGCTTTTGGTTGTCGTCGCTGAAATCCATCAGATTTGCCCATTTCCGTGAACTTCCGAAACTAAAACTTACATTAAAAATGTTATCGCCGCCGTTGTTGTGAATTATCCTTCTGACTGAACCCATGTGCATGTAATTTTCATTGATCCTGTTCAATATAGGCATCCCAGTCTCCTCTACATTGGCTGGTGAGAAATCCTGGAAAAACTAGCATTCAACATGCTCAGAACAAACGTGAGAGAATTACCATTGGCCAACTTGAGCTTGGGGACACCCCTGAATTCGTTGCTTCCGAAGAGTCTTGTCTTGCGAAAAGCTCTCGGTGACGTTGTACAGCTAAAAAATACAGTTTGATCCTGTCTGCACTGATATTTTTATGCGAAGTTCAAAACGTGGTGAAATTAGGCAGGAATGACATTAAAATATGATAAGTTTGGGATCAAAGCACAAGCAACGAAAATTCTCTACCTGATTTTCTCATTCCGACAGAGATACACTTTGCGAATCGACATGAGCGGCACATACATCGAACATCTGAAAAAAAATTGTAAGAGAAGAGTCATGTGACTTAATTGTTTTGGATAGAGAAAATTGGAAGATCATTGTTCGAAAGTTCAAGTTCTCACATTACATTCTGGGGCACTCCCTTTGCCTACGCTTTCAGAAGTTTTACAAGAATTCAATTACCATTTAGTGACTCATGTCTAACTTTGTGAACAGGTGATAGTTTTTCAGACTTTCCTGACGTTTCTAAGAAAAAGACAATGAGAAAAATTCTTACTCTTCTGAATCATACAGTTGCCTGTTGCTCTGCAGACATATGTTTTGTTCAATGCGACACTTCGCCGGAAAAATGCTGCACACGCTCTGAAAAGCTCAAAATGATCAAACGCTAGAATGTGAATACTTCCGGAAAACAAATTTGGTTCTTAATTTTGAAAAAAGTGTATGATTGCTAACCTGCAAGCTTCTGCACCAAAATGAGCGCCATCTCCGGATTCGCCGCACACATGGCACGGCTTTTTGGTTATTATCATTGGAGGAATGTTTCTGAAAACTTGGAAAAACAAAATCAATTGAAAAAAAGTGATGTAGAGACTAACAGAAACAGGAAAGAAACAAAGATTGATGTGAGAACGGAGAGAAAAATGATGAAAAGGTTGGGAAAAAAGTGCGTGATGCAATAATCTATGACCTATGGTGGGTAAAATTGCTAAATAACTGCCGAATGACCGAAGAGAACGTTGAGTTAGTTTCGAGACGAAACTTGGGGCCTTTTGTTTGCATTGGTGACATATGTCATGGGGGACTCCTTGTTCATTGATTTTAATTTTCTCATATTTTTTTTCGGCTGATGTAAATGAACGAATTAGCATAGAAAGTTGAAAATCAAAGTTCAATTACTGTCTACCTCACGATCGATACATCAACAGCATATCAAGATTATGAAGTGAAGAGAAGTAAAAGAACACACATTAGATGTAGAGGAAAAGATGATAAGATAAGAGAAAAATAAAGACTAAAAGTGTAATAAAACGACAAGACTCTCTCCCCAAAAAACCGTTCAATCCTCAGGAAAAGGACAGTTTTGTGGAATCTTATCTAGAAACACTTTTACAATGGCACTTTGATGGGTGGTTTTGATGACAAAACACTTAATAAAGATTATTGTTCGGTGATTTGAAGTTTTCCCAGCCGGATGAAATTTCGCTGAGTTTCTAACATAAGGGAGTTTTCATTTAAAACTACGCTACATTGAAAATCAGCTGGCATGGTAAAATTAACCGAGTGAAAAACCTACAACTTGTAAATCAAAAAAAAAAGAATTTGTAATGAAAAATCATGTTTTGGAAGAGCATTCGATGCTCAATAGAATCTTCGAAAATAATTATAGAAAACTGTTTGGATTCTCATCCTATGATTTTTTTGGTTATTGGTACCTTCCGAATAAAAGAGTAACAAAAACAACACAAACTCTAACTGTAACTTAACTTTCATACACAAAATGATCACGCGGGGTGGTGGAATACCTTGTCTTGTAACTGTTATTTCTCTACCCTCCATCTTCATTCACTGTCTGACAGCACAAGGCACAGAGCCTTAAAGCAAGAAGTACAAAAATTCAAAATGTGAAAACTGGATGTGCTCACGGGTGGAGGTGAGCCCGCCGAGACGGGCGCAAACATACTCTCCGACTCTTTCTCGCTTGTTCTTGCTCTTCAATGTATGTTGACCAATTTGGAATCTGTTTTACATTAACAAATAGAAAATGGAAAGTGAGAAATATTGACTTTTTTGTCTGAAAAAGTAAGCGTGCGTTTAAACTTCAGGAGTATGGTAGTACTTATAACTTTCACATGAAGATTTTTTAAAATTCGACCTCTCCAATTTTTTGAAATTTGAAAAAAAGAACTGTAAGACTGCAGAGTTTCATCTGGCCGAACTTCTGAAAGCTTTTTTTTTTTCAAGAAAATTAGTTCACAGCGCAATTTTTTAGTGCAGAAGTATAAAAACTCGAGAACGAACCGGAAGATCCTGGACACATGAAGACCACAGAAGCAAAATGGAAATTCAATATGAACTTTGGTTTAACACAAAGAATACCTAATGCACATACTGGAAAGATTAAACGTTTATTCAACTTCTATTCATCCTGCAACTCCTTATTTGAAGGAATAGGACTAATTCGCTCACTTCCATTATCACCTGTTCCTAGGAAAGAAAATTTTGACGAAAAGGGAAGAAAGGGTTGAGTGAAGTACAAGATCACAGTTTCAAAAATCTGAAAATTATGCCGAAGAACAAAACACAAAAATCGTCAAATAGTGAAAAACAGGTTTTTTGCTTGCATTTACAGACGAATAGTTCATTTGCATGTTACTACTTTCGGTTGTTCCGTGTTTTTGTTTTTCATTCAAGATGAACTTTTTTCGTCCTCCTATTTTGGTTTGATGATCAAAAATCCGACAATGGATATGTCAATGAGAAGAAAGGAAAGGCGATACGGCATAGACTTTTTGTTTTGATAATGAGTGTGGGATGCATAATAAATGTTATTTGAAAATCGAAGATATTTCCGCTAATAGTAAAAAACTGCGGTCAAAAACTGAGACTTTGAATTTTAGTTTTCCGTTGATCAAAAGATCACAAACTAGTTTTTTTATGGAAACTTCTTTTTATAAAGACAAGAGGTGAGGCGTCAGCGAAACAAACGGTTGCATGGTAGAGAAAACAAAGAAAAATACATCTGGTGTAACAGACAAACCTTAGTGATCATCAGAACAATTGAGTTTCAGTGATTATGAGCATATAAAATGAAGATACAAAACATCTTGATACGATAAGATAAAAATAACAAAAAATCGAAAATAAAACTGTCTCTTATTTGAGAAAGTCAACTGGAAAGGATTATCTTCACATCTCTAATGAAGAATAGACCGTTGACTGATTTTCAAGTTGAAAACGAAAAAAAGATATATGATCTTTTGCAAAATGGTATGATTCACATGTTTATGAATGGTTTTGTCTCTCGATAACGGAATACCATCTCTCCCTGTTTTCAACTGGTGGACGGTAACGAAAATATCTTTGCAACCTATTGGTTATAAATCTTATCAGAAAATCTGTTTTTGTTATTGAGAACAATTGTCGGCAGATAATGATATTTAGATCACATATGAATTTTTCACAGATTCTAAGCAACAAGGCTCAGAGTGCTTCGTTCAGGACCAGCCTTATGGAAACAATAGAATCCCGATGAAGTACTATGGTTTTCCAAAATATGCTAACATGTCTCAAAGTTAACTGAACAGCTGGGTGAAAACAAGTGAACATAAATGTTAAAATTTGATTTTTTCGGGGTTTCTCTTTCCAATGAAAACAATTTGTAACTAGACAAAATGAAAAAGTTAGACATCATTTGATTTCAGGTAGAATCAAACAATCAAATTGAGTAACAGCATAGTTCTGAGTATTTTCACATGCAATCGGAAACTAATCATTGTTTCATTTTTTATTAATACCAGGAAAGCATGTTGCCCTTCGAAAATCCTAATTTTATATAACAAGTCTTCCGGGACGCTTAAAAAAAGACCTTTTCTAGAACTCCCTGTTAGTGTTATTGTTTTTCCAATGAAAAGGATATTTCAATCACATTGACTTTCGAAAAACAAAGCTCTATTAGGCTTGACCTCAATTTGAACTAATGATAGTACAAAAAGTGCATGTTGTTTTTCCTGATCAAAACACACACATTCTACAGCTAAGACGAGAAGAAGAATATTGTGTTTTGAATTAGATGAATAGGACCCTCAACCTTTCCCTCATAAAGTTTTTTCATGATATCAAATGTATCTTAAATTTCTTTCAAAAATCATAGGTCAATATGAAAAACATTTCTTAACTTATCTTAATCACTTTGCACTTATTGTGCAACTTCACCGAAACATAGAACAATCAACGGAAAAGGGCGTGTTGTGTTTGGCGGTCAAATGATGACATTCTTTCGGTCCATCCAATAGTTCTCTCTTTTCATCTGACAAATCGAGATAGGAGAGGGAAGAGGGTGTCGTTTGAAGAATTGTTATCTTCTTTTCGCAAACCAGAACGCATATCGATTATTTCCCATGTTTTGACGTCGATGATCATGATGATAAAAACAGAACTGATGTTGAGCGTGAATGAGTTTATCATCTTATCAGACATATGCCATAAACCAAACGATTGGAATGCTCTTTGTGAACAATGATGTTTGACAATTGAACTTGTGTTGCATACATTCACAGTTCAGACAGATTCTGATGGAATCTGCCTCTCTAAAAGTATAGTCTTGCATCAAAATTTACTTGTACCGAAACAAATTTTAAATTAGACGGCGTATGATCAGGTTTGAAAAGAGCTAGCTCAAAGTGTATCTTAAAAAAGTACATGTGACATATAATATGAAGGATTCCTTCTATAAAAGAAACTTCGAAAATCCATTCGTCATCGTTGAGTGTCACAGAACTTTCTGAAAGCTATCACATTAATTGTACTTTATTAGAAGTGTTGACTAGATAAGTTTTGACAATAGAATGTGTACGGTGTGCAATAAAAATAATTAATAAGATAGTTTGAGATAGGAAGATAATTCATGATGGATTGAGGTGGAGAGTTAAGTTACAATGGGTAATGAAAGACATGAAATCTGAAGATAGCAGCAGAATATTGGAAATAAAAAAGTTTTCTTTTTGGATTTTGATTGGGAAGTTCAACAAAATTGAAAATAGTCCATAAGATCAATGGTTATTATGACTTTGTGCTTTTGAAAAATTTAAATGACCGAAGTAAAATGACTTAGAGGAAGTATAATTTGAAATCACATGTGGTCAAGATTGACACAGATCTGTGAATATAACAAAGTTAGAAAATATGATGAAAAAATCGTGAATTAATGCTTCTTGCGCTTAGCAGACGATTCAGATCCATGTGGTCCGTGTGAGCGTTTTCCGTGTTTTTTGCTTTTGTTTCCTTTGCTGCAACGGTTGCAGAACCACTTGGAATCTGTTGGCTCGGCGGTAATTCCAACACAATGCCTGAAAATCAGCCGTTTTAGTGAACGGGATACGAACAAATTTTTGAAAATGAACGCAAGACCAAGAGAGCAAAACCTCTTTTGTTTGCACATAGATGATCCAATGAAACACTCTGTTCCGTTTCTACTTCACAATGAAACAACTTGGAAATATTTCAAAATGTCAGTTCTCTGAGCAAAGAAGTGCATTGAAGCGTGATAAACAGGCTCAACCAAAAGTCAGACGATTTTTCAGCTGCTTGGGTTGTACTAAACCGACCCCACCAAAATGATCAAAGAATCAAAATATATATCTGGAATAACTTACCAATGGAACCAGTCTTGGCACATATCACATCCAACCATGTTAGCACCAACGGTGTAAGCGACTGAGCAGACGGGACAGATCCAAATTTCTTCACTGCTGTCGGATCCATTGGAATCTTCATCTTCCTGAGACAGAAGTGGACGTGGAACAGCAGCTTCTTCTTTCTTGCGTTGAGCTTCTTCTTCTTCTCTTATTCTTTCACGTTCACGTTCCCGTTCTCGCTCCCGTTCTCTTTCGGCTTCTTTTTCACGTTCACGTTCACGTTCCCGTTCCCGTTCACGTTCAAGTTCGCGTTCTCTCTCTTTACGCTCACGTCGTTCTTCCTTTTCCTTCTGACGTTCCTTGTCCTTCCTCCGTTCTTCACGACGCCTTTCTTTCTCTCTCCTTCTTTCTTCCTCAGCCTCCGTGGATCTTCTGGACTCCATTTGTGAGCGAGCTCTCTCTTCTCTGTAAATAATGAAAATATGACAACTGGCATACAAATATGAAAAAGCTGAGAGTCTATTTCGAGAAATAACAGAGAAACACAATCTCATATTTAAACCAGCACGACTACTATAACTAACGTTTCTCTGCAAGCCGCGTCCTCCTTCTGGCGCTCTCGCTCCTTTCGCTCTTCTCGTTCTCGCTCCTTGTCGTAATCCCGCTCCTTTCTGTCCTTCTTGTCCTTTTTATGCTTCTTATGCTCCTTGTCCTTTTTCTCCTTCTTATGATGTTTCGATGTAGAAGACGATGGTGACTGAAAGAAAGGGGAATGTAGGCAATTTGTGAAATGAGATGGGAAAAATGTGGCAAAATCAGAAATGGATCAAGAGAGCAGATATGAAATAATGATTGGAAGAACTCCGTACGATTCCATCTTTGGTGGCAATTTCTGAGCACACAAGAAGTATAATATGCCGTCTGACTTTATCAATCAGCCTCAAATTTTGAAGCGGGTGTGTATGTGTTATCAAGAACGCACTTTTACGTCACGTTTTTCAATTCGGAGAAAAGGCAGAAGTAATTTCCGGAAGGAGGAAGAATTGAAGTTATAACTGATAGTGAAAAATGCCGCGAATTGAAAATTTTGAAACAATGTTAACGCCAAAGAATGAAAATGGAACGAAAATGTTACAAAGGAAAGATCACTGTCTCACTAGAACAATTGAAACCAAATATGGATTTAGACCCCTTGGGAAAATTGAAAGAATTTTCCAAAATGTTTTGAAAAGCAAGATTCTTTGCCACGCACTTTTGGTGCTTATTTCCAAATGTGGTAGATACGAAACCGAGTAGAAACGAAGTTTTTTTTTTAAAGAATCGTGTTAATCATGAGGTTTACACGAGAATTAAGGCCAGACTAAACAGACTGAAACTCATCCGACTAGAACGTCCAGAGATGTTTTGTCTCTACTCGGATCAATTCATTTCATCAAGCTGATACAGCCGTAGGCAATACGTTTGGAGTTTTTCTACTACGTCACAATCATTTTAATCTTGAAAGATTTCGCAAGATTTTCTAGGTTTCTCCCTCGTTGAAAAGTTTTCATCCTTCATTCTAAGTTGATACTGATTGTTTTGAAAGCACAAGAACAAAAAATAAACTCCCGAAATTTAAAATTCGTTGAAATGACTTACTTCGACACGATGTGATGATTCCGGACGAGAAGATTCTGATGTTGTCGGCTGCTCTGTTTTTTCTTCTTTTCTTTCTCCCAAATTGAACAAGTTCTTGAACCTGAACTTCAGCGGAGCGTGGACTGGAGGTGCTGGAGCTTCTTCTTGATACTGTCCCTTCGACGATGTTGGACGGCTACTAGAGGTGGTCGGTTCTGTTCGCATCGGCGACATTTTTGCTGGAGGCGGTGGTAGGTAAGTTGAGCCAAACTTGATTTTCAGCTTGAGCTTGGGTTTTTCGGATGGTTCTGGAAAACGGATGTGTTATAACGATGAATGAGTAAACGTTGGGAGAAAGGAGTTTCTTATTTTGCATTATACAGAAAAATATGGAAACGACATTTTACAATGCCCTTCCTTCACCCTTCCTTGCTCTCCTCCCACACCCCAATTCCAATTCTCATTCATAAGAAATGCGAGAGGTCCGGAAAACTGAGACGACGTTATGTTGGGAACGAAAAATATGATGGTGAATTGGTAGAAATGCTCGACAAGTCGCCTATTCAACCCAATTTGTTTTTATGGTTTCCCGTTTCTTAGTACCTTTGGCATCTAACAAGAATTTCCTTAGAAACCTCTATTCAAGGTAGTAAAACGGACCACAATACTTTTATGGGTTAAGAAGAATGGAAAACAAACAAGACGGAAAATGATACATAGTAGGTCCTAAGCTGACCAAGATTGAGGGAAAGAGGCAAAAAAAGAGGAAGAGGTCCACGAGAAGGACATGAAATGGAACCAATGAATATCTCTCTGGATATCTCTGGGTTCTCCAACTGAATTTGATATTTTGTTGGGAGAGTCGAAACGAAGGGAACAAGTTTGTTCTCTGTGTCGCTTTTTTTGAAGAAGCAATGTGAATCAATTGATTTTCCACGTGACTGGAAACTGAAAGTGTAAAGGACAAGACGGATAAAAATAGGAGTATACCTATTACCCAGAACTATTTTGCAAGTTTCACAAAGTTATTCAAGTGGAGGGACATGTTTTTCAATGAATGGAAAAGTCAGAACGTTGATCATTCGATGTTTTGAATGACACGATGATCATTCTTCAATGGTTACGTAAATGGTAGACAAAAAACTTCGATCAATCGTAAGAAGAAATAAATGTTGACTCTCTAAAGTTTGCATTTTGAAACTATGGAACTTTCTCTACTCGTCGACACGATAATTAGCTGCCGTTTCTTTCCTTTTTCTCGACTTGGTCTTTGCATTTTACGTTTGCATTTTAAACAGGAGGTGACAGGGGTGACAATGTTTCTCGCAAACGTGAATTTTCAAAAAGTCTATTACATTTGAAAGTTGAACCTTATCAGATCATGGAAAGCATAGAACAACGATGCGTAGTAAACTGATAAAAAACGCATGTGTGCGTGTGTGATGGATGAGATGGGTGGACGAATGGCTGTGCAACTTGGTGCCTGAATAGTTTACGTAATAGAAACTAAACATTGACTGATGTGATGGATGGCAAAAAGCAATGTGCTGTCGTGAGTCATAAGAATTGTTTCTTCTCGTTTCTTGCAATAAACCATCATTGAAAACTATGTGTAGACAAGAATGAAGGAAAAAAGGATACTCAAGAATAAATGATCATTGGGAAAATAATAGAAAAAAAAGACCGACAGAAAGAGAAAAGCCAAAAGGATTCTTGTTTCTTTTTTCCTACACAGGGCACTTCTTTTTTCTTTTTGTGCTCTTACGTCTCTTCTTTTTTGCTCTTTTCCAACATTTTTTTGAAGGAAGGGGAGAAGAGGGGGCAATGCTTTGCGGATGTGTCTATTCTGTGTATTTACATCATTCAGATGGTTGAATAAAAAGTAATTTTGAATAGACGATGGGCACGGAGAAAACCGATGAGGGCGACATGACGGAAATGTGATGTAGAGAACCGAGATGAAGGAGGTAGGAGGAAAAAGATGCGGTGGATTATCTGACCGACCACTAATCTTTTTTTTTGATTCATAAAACTCATAAAGTATATGGGCAGGACGATAGTGGCTTCTAATACATTCCATTTCATAAATGAAGGTCAGAAACAACGTATGCAAGTAGAACACCGTTAATCCGGTTGTATGAATTAAAGAAACCAGCCTTGCATAACAACAATGTTTCAAATACAAGTTATTGTAGAGAGTCTAAGAACAATTGGAGTTTTTGAGACATTGAAATCGTTGAAAATCACATATGCATCAAAAGAGAATGCTTACCACCATTGTAGCGTCAAGTGCAGTAAATCCCCCAGTTGGAAGCAGTAATTCAAACTACGATACTATTTCTATAAGGCACTGAGTCTAACTTAGACTGTTAGACAGAAGAAACAAAAGCCCAATCTGGAAAACATGGTTATTCTCAATCACTTCACAACGGAGTGCCAATAAACATGCTTTGATAGAATGTCCAATGTGATTCTGGTTAGATGAAGAAGTGTTAGTGTCGATAGAAGTATTCATAGAAGTAGTTCGGATTTCAATAGCTACCTAATGACGAGTGACATGCAACGTTGTCTTCTTCTCGTGCAAACTGGCTGACTGCCGTCAGGTATTTAGTGTTTCAAAAAGAAGAATTCATAGATTTATATCTATGCTTGATATTCACTTTCCACCAATGTAATAAACACTTTCACGAGAATATATGACAGAACGGAAAAAGTTCTAACATACCTTCCACAATGTCATCAGCCATAGCTGTAAATTGAGTGTATCTTGAACGCAAAACAGAGAAAGTGTCATTGAACGAATACCCGGTACACCTCAAAAAAAAAACAGAAAACTAACCTGTTGACTCCACAAAAGATGATGAGAGGACTTGAACTGCTGGTTCAGGTTGATGTTGTTCTCCTTTCTCACGATTCTCTGCTTCCCTACGTTCTTCCTTCTCACGACGACGGCGTTCCTTCTTCTGACGTTTATACTCCTTATATTCCTCTGAATTTTTGTCACGTTTTTCCTTTTTGTGTTTCTTTTCCTTATGACCAGACGACTCTTGTGTTGTATCAGCATAAAAAGACGACTGTTCGGATGCGAAGTCTGCAATCTCAATTTCTTCTGCCGGATCGTCCATCGATGGGTCTCCAATATCAACAGTTGCACCAATTGGAGGAACGTCATAAGCCGGTTCCATCATGTATACAGGAGCTACTACTGGTGGAGCTACGTATGGCTGTTCAACTGGAGGAGGAGCGGTGGATGTTGATGGTTGTTGAAGGACAGAGTTAGGTAACACCATTTGACTTCGAGCTCGAAGCAATTGATCACGAATTTCTTCTGCCAAGGTTAACTTCTTCGATCTCTTTTCTGGCTTTTCAGTTTTTTCAGCTCTTTCGGGCTTCACTTTTCTCTCATCGTTGACTTTTTCCTGCTGCTGTGCAATAATCTGTTCGCTGAGTCGTTTTCTCTGAAATAAAAAGTGTAATCTATCTTGCTAATTGCTCAATGGAAAATAGGATAACCATGATCTCACTGATGTGAGCATAATGGGTGTGTATCAAAACTCTCTCGGTTTTCACAATATGAAAACAACACCTACCTTCTCAAGAGTTGCTTTCTTCGGTGGACGTCCTTTTGGTTTTGGTACACTGACGACTCCTTCTGGCTTTGGTTTCTTTGGGCGTCCAGGGCCAAGTTTATTCTTGACCGGCGTTCCTGGTGTTCCTGGTGTACTCATCGAACTACCTGGTCTTGAAGTTGGAGCTGATCCCGGGTTTGAACTTGTGGCAGCAATTTTGAGAAGCGGTTTACTTTTGACCAAATCCGACATTTTGAAGGTCGGTCCGGCATCTTCCTTGCTGGATGTTGAAGTAATACTAGTGTCCGGGTTGCTCGTGAAACTGGTTTCAGCCTGAAAAAGGCAATATTGAATTCAAAAGTAGGAAAAATTTTCACGCTAAAGCCATCTTTTTTGGCTTTGTTGTCTCGCTTTCCCACTCTATGCAAATTAGCATATTCAAACTTTCGTGGCGCCGAAGGCAAAAAAGCTTTAGTCGCAAAGTGCACACACATTCTTTTCCACTCTATCAGTATGAAATAGTTTTTTTTAACGTTTTTTTCATTCAAAAATTGTTCTTGAGCGATACTTTGCATTGTTTTCCATCGAAAATTGTATCGAGTTCACGTTATCAAACTACCATGCAACCCTTGATTTCTCTTAAAAAATGGTTTGTGAACCAACCTGTATAGTTTTGATTTGCACATTCGGCAAGTTGTCAATCACTGAGTTGACAGAAACTACAGTCTCTTTCTTCCACTCTTTTGTTTCAACAGTATTCTGCCATTCCACTTGAGAAGTAACAACCATTGGGACGATTGGTACAGGAGCTGGTTGTTTTATAATTACAACATTTGCAGCAGCTTTTCTGATGGCACTTTCAGTTTGTATCCTCTCTTCTTCCAACCGAAGATTGGCCTCGTAAAACTTGAAGAAGTTCTCACTGTAATCCATATCTTCAAAGTTAGGAAGGTCAGAATCAGCGAAGCTAGTAATTCCCAGGTCATATCGTTCCTTATTTCGTTTTTTGTTGTACATTGCTTCTTCTGCTTCGCGTTGTTCTTTTTCTTCTCTTGCTTGCTTAGCTTCAGGAGTTTCATTTCTCCGGTAGGTACTAATTTTCTTTAATTTGTTGAATTCCTCTTGTTCTTGATCTGCTTCGCTTTTCTGTGCTTTTTTTCCGGTTTCTGCAGCAACTTTTTCTTTTTTCTCCTCTTCAATCCATTTTGGCTGTGCTGCTCTCATGTAGTGTGGTATCTGCTCGGGCCGTTCATCCAATTCTTTTTTCGATGGTTTGGGACCATACAACGATTCAAAAAAACATTCGTCTGATTGTGATATGTCAGGATCCGGAGCAGGAAAAATAGGAAGCTGTAATGGCACATAGTTTTTGTTTTAAAAATATGCAAAGCAACTCACCGCTCTCAGCCTATCTGAACTGACTGATCTGGAGTATTCAATAATATCTGGTATGCTGACTCTTCTTAAATTCAATGCTGCTATCACATCTTCTAGAGTTGCTTGTGTTCGACCCGCTGAAACACACTTGTTTTATTTCAAGATCTCTAATTTATAATGCGTTGACTTACTCATTTCCATCATTAACCTTGTATCTTGTGCACATTGATTAATTTTACTTCTTAGAATAGCTGTTAGCTTGTTAATTGAAAACTGGGATACTGTAGTGAACCCGAAATTTTTACATATGACTTTGCATGTGTCTTGCAATTTTCTGATGGCAAACTCATGACCCGATATTGGTTTCCCATTTTCCATAGCTTTGTTCTGTAAAATAATGTGTTATAGCTTGATTACAAATTTCGAAGAGAATGAATCAAGAATTTTCACATATGTTCACCTGTGCTACGCCTCTTCCTCATGAAATAGTTGAATGAGATTAAAGAAATATAGGTTAATTATCCAAAACAGATTGTTTATCAACAATTCAGTGATTGTTCAAATAGAGCGCACTTGCATTAATGTGTTTCACTATTTTTATGGAGGCCGAGGAGAACGAGGAGGCAACACAGAGACACAAAAAACGTAATAGAGACAGCGACATTCAGATACTAGCAGGGAGAGATGGAGGGTGCGTCAACGCGTTTTCACAGCATGCGACCTTCGGAGCGTTGAGATAGGAATGAGAGATAATAAATGGTAGAGGAGACACAGAGCGACAGTAAAAGTGAGTGAAGAGAGAAAACGTCTGTGTTTGCTCTAGACTATTCTCCCAGTCGGTAAGTAAGTGACAGGTTGGATTCTGATGGGCATTCTAATGAGAAAAACAGCGTGAGAATACTGAGAAAAGTTGAAAACTTGAATTTCCAGAATCCAAGTACAGGAATATTACATAAGCCAACGGAATCGCCTCAATTTTACCAATAAACTGAGAGTGATAAAAAGCCCGACACATTTCTACCGACAACGCTGCCACAATCAAAGTTTACATTGCAAGTGATAAAAATAGTAAAATTTTTGAAAACAAAGTCAAGAAAACGAATCAGTTCTTGTCAACAGTAGGTGATCATGAGTTTCAATTGAAAATTCTATTTCATCATGCATTGAATAATAACTGTCAATGGTGAATAGGAGAATTAGGACCGTGCAGATGTTTGCATTGCATTCTGTTGTCTCAGGAAAATTTGGTGAAGGGGAATAAGGCGGCAGGTGAACGTGGTCCGTCCTCTTCTTCAGTTGTACACAAAAAAAGCAAATGAGAGAAAGAGGCAAGATAATGGAAAATCTGATAAACATTGTAAATGAGAGGATTAGTTGTTTTTGAGAGAGATAGAGAAGAAAGCAGTATAAAAACTTGCTAAGAGATGAGCAATAACGTGTTTTTTCTCAAAAATTTCTATTTGAAAAAGGAACAAAAATTCAACGACTTACTTTCAAAAGATCTTTAGAAAAAATTTCCACAAAACACACCTTAACAAATTTCAAGTTTGTAATTGTCGAAGCACTTTAAAAAAAACAAAAACATTCACGAGTCGAAACTTTTTCATTCGATTCAAATGACCTACCGCAGAGGGTTAGGTGAAGTGGCAGACAGAGGATAAGATGAACAGTGTCAAAAGAAAGAATGGGGAGAAAAAGGGGGACAGATGTCACCCAGAATAATTTACATAAACAGGGAGAAACCACTGAGAACGGAGTCTTGGTATTGATGCTTTGCGTTGAATTTTGCCTCAAGCTTTGAAAATAAGGTGTTAAAGATTGAAATCACTGAACATCTTCACTTCAACTGAGAATGTATTGGTTGTAACCTTAGCCTTGATTTACTGCTATTGAGCAGACGCACAAAGAAAGAAACTGTGGAAACTGTGGTCTTCTTGAGACAATGTGAATTTCTTGAAACGCAGAAAAATGGGATGAGAACAATGGGAATTGTCAGAATTGAGAAATGCAACATCTGAAACGAATGGTAATGGGGAAAAGGTGGTTTTTTATCTATACCTAACTTTCCTGCTTCCAAAGCGGATGACTATGTGGTTCAAATCTGTCAACTTTGATTTCTGTAGACGTACGAATTCAGCTACTAGGAACTTTTTGGTGAAATCTATCTGAAACAATCTCGACTATGCAAATTATTTCGAACCAACAGTAGCATATGAAAACTGTCCACTAAAAATTCGTGTCAAAAGTTTCTATGAAACAATTGATTATAGAAGCTGTATAACTTTATCCATTTATTATTAAACAAAAGCTGATACAAACTAATTGTCAAGAAGCATAGGAACAGCCCAGAATAGAACCATCCAGCTTGTCATCAGTTTACAAATTATTCGTTCAAACTGATTCGATTTTTGGAACCGATTTGAATGGGAATGTTTGATTTTGGGCGTACTAATCTAGTCGCCGTTTTCGAATTTCATAGTTAACTTCAGGTTCAAATCTACAAATGTTTGGAAAACTGACACCTATAAATCATTCGATTTCAAAAACTCTAAGGATAAACTCAAGGAGTTCTGGTTCATCAGTAAAAAAACCGTCTCAAGTCTTGCTTGTTTCACCCACAAAACAAGCGACGAAAAAATATTAACACAGAAAACCGTTAACTCGAAAAATCAAATAAAGTTGTAGATGTTAATATAAACATACGAAAACACCATTATAGAGGAAACAAAATAAATCAAATTATCTGCTCAAACTGAAAACACTACTTCACATTTTTTCTTGATAAAGTTGATAAGCAATTTCATGCTGGAAACAAAAAAGCCCAGGGCGCTACAGAAAGTCGATGAAAATTATCTTATGTTAGTGGACAACAGATAGTTGTGGATCAAATTCCAATTGTTTCATTCATCTATTGATATAAACTGGTAATGGATGATTAGTCTGAAGCCTGTTTTCATTTTTTGATACCTAACATCGAGATGAGTGAAAAAAATGTTTTATTAATCTGCATCCTTCCAGTTCAGATCAACAGAGTCGATCAAATGGTTGAGAAAAATAAAATCTTCATATTCTGAAGTTGTTCAACTGATCAGTAATCCTAGTGACGACGATTGAAGCTTTGAAGACATCTATATCTCAGTTATTCAAGATCACCGAGATTCGAGATTCGAAATTGTATTTATTGCTGAACATAAGAAGGTAGGGCCAATTTTTCCGGACATTTGACCTGTTCTGCGCAAATGGCCCTACTCTTTCCATGACGCGATTGGTGGAATCAACATTCTCTGTAACTTTGATGTTCGGATGGAAACGCTATCAAAAACAAGACATGAATTGATAATGCGATGAAACAATATTTAAGTAATCCAGAATTTTGGGCTAAAAACTGTTTTCTTTGGTTTTGGTTTTTTTATGTCTCACAGAATCAAATTTCAAGCAAGTAATTATTTGAGCATTTCTCTTTTTTGGTTATGTACGAAAAACTGTCCTGTAGACTTCCGCAGTATGTATCGAATCTAAACAATTCGCTATCTATAAAGTTGTGTAGGTGGAATCTCTTCTTATTCCATGCTAGCGATGTATTTCTGGAGAAAATATGTTCAGCTCATTAGCTTGATGAGTTAGGAAAACACAAAATCATAGAGTGTCATTACATTTATTACGAAAATAATTCACTCCGTCTTCCAGAATGTCACTCGTGTAGATGAAAAACATTAAGAAATTCCATAACTCATTCAGTGGAAACTTTCTGCTTCTTGTTTAGTTGTAGCTGATTATTTATGCCTTATCGTTACTCGTTTGAAACAAGACACCATATAATACAATACCGGTATTTTAGTTTCATTGAATTTAAGAGCACTTATCAGTTGCAGTTTTTAAAAGTTGGACAGCTTAATATTTGCTAATGAGAAAACGCTGTTTTATGAATCCAAATAAATTATATTCAGCGCCTTGAAATTTTTTTTCACAATTCACAAATTCAGATCCTTATCCTAACAACAAGTTTTGAAGAATATTCATCCGGAAAACCAATAAAAAATTGGCTTGATTTTATATGCATTTTATGGCATAAGTCAATCCAACCTAATTCACCCATCTTCATTCTTTTCACCACTATTTGCTGTCATGCGATAGGTTTTCAAATACTACTCAACCTTTCGTCCCACTTGGTTCCCACCCAAATATATTCAGACTGGAACTAACTAGTTTTTTAAACGTTCCCTCTCACAATTTCTTACTATATCCTTCCTTCTTCTTTTAAACAATCATTTTCGTCTCATACGAAGCTTTGAGAAAATCTTGCCAGCATGGAGAGATGGGGCGGAAAACTAAGAAATTTATTTATATCCATCCACCAATATTTTTCGTTCTTTCTCATTCCCCATACTTCTCATTTGTTTGGCCCCTCGACCCTTCACTCTCTTCCCAATTTCCAGATGTTCTTCGTTGTTTTTTCCTCATTTTTCTTCTTTTCTTTCATTCGCTTATTTTTATTCCTACTTTTATCGCGTCACTTTTCAATTTTTCATTCTTTTCTTCATCAAGATGAAAGAAAAATGAGGAAAAAGAGGAAGATTCATTTTCCAGCTCCTTCTTCTGTTTTTGCTTTTCAAATGAATGTATCTAGAAGCGATGGTACCCTTCAAAATTGTTTATTTAGATTTTCGTTCAAAAGTCGGCGTCTTTCCTCTCTTCTTTTGTCTTTCCTCTTAATCTTGTTCAATTTTCTAGTCTAAACTTCAAAGCATACAATTCCCCCTTAATTTTTTGAGTGAGCGACTGGAAAGATAAGTAGAAAAAAGAAAAAAGAAGGCGACTGGGCCACCGAAAGAAAACGAAAACGAAGTAGAAGAGGCGCTTCGCTAAACGAACACGTGAACAAGGAGAAGAAGAAGAGGACGAAAAGGAGATGTCCGTTTTCTTGCGCCTTCTTCACCTCCTCTTACCAAACTCGTTTACATAGTTCTTCAATGTGTATGTCGCTATGTGTTGTGTTTTCACGGGAAAAAGATTGACCTAAGAAGAAAAAAGGAAGAACCAAACCTTTGGCTTTTCCGTTGCTTCCCACGTGTTTCTCTTTTTTTTTGAGTTGTCCTCCAACTTCCTTAACTTGAATTACTAATGAGTCCTTTTTCCACAAACATATGTATTTCTCTTTTGTTTTTTTGGGTACATGTACGAACTGTTTGAAAATTACCTGAATGCCCTTCCTTGCTCAGACTGTGGGTAGGCAAAACCTTGTATTCCTTTCTCACAGTTTTTGAGTATTCCAGAAAAGCAGTTAAACCCATTAACGGATTCCAAAAAACTGGGACATAACCATTGAGACTTTTCAAGTTTGACATTTTTTGAAGTGGTCCCAGCTTACCGAGTAACTAAGAAAAACGTCTACACTTCAAGTACTTGAAGTCAAAACTCCATTACACAGTCTGAAAAAGCTTCCAGCAACTGCTGCTATGAAAACTGCCAACATCTGACCTGCAGGGAATGTGTAACTTTATGGAGAGTTGGAGTTAAAGAAGAAAAATAAACATGGGCCACCTCTGCTTTTTCGAAAAACCATAACTTATTTTTCATCAAATTTAACGTTTTATGAAAGTTAGAAAGTGATGGATTATTTCTAGTCTACGTCACGAACACAAAATTAGAGGCAAATCCAATTTGTGAATAGGAACAGGATGAAAAACAATTCCAAATCAAGAAATTCATCGAAGGCATTTTCATCACTCTTCCCACTCAAATTTTCTATTTTTGAATATTGTTTTGTAGGATGATTTTGTATTTTTCTTTTGAACTTACACTAGTTCTCTTATTTCGTAAAAGTACCTCTGAATAACTGTCTTCATTAATTTCCGAAAGACTCCAACATGTCCGACCTTTCCGTCCTAAATTACCTCATTATCGGGTAGTATTAGGAAGAAAATTAGAAACTATTTCGACTGCAAAGCTTTTACTCGCCGTTTGGAACTAAGCATTTGTTTTTTGAAGTTGTGTTCTTGGAAAACTCCCAATATAAATAAATAGATAGTGAAAGTTGTTATGGATCAGTTTGAAATCAACAGTCATCTTAGAACTTTGAGCCCTAATCTAAGTCCACGGAAAACGGTAGATGCAAAACATCTGCAGCTGTAGGTGATTCCAAACAAAAGTTTTCATCCTAAGAGACAACCGAAAAATATTCTCAAATTGTTTATTTCTCGAGAATCGGTCATTAGGATTGGGTTTAAAAGAGAGACGGAACAGCTGAGATGAGATGACTCTCAAAATAAGTAACACATGTGTAATAAATGATTGAACTGAGCACTTAAGTTACACTGTCTTGTGATTAACGCTGAGCATCAACAACTCTGTCTGGACCTGCAAATACTCTTGCTCATAATAACTGAGAAGGTTTGGGATAGAAGTATATTTTTTGGTTAGATTCATGGACAAAAATGATGAGCATGATGATCAGGTTTTGAAAACAATGGTCTCATTGTCAAAAAGCTTTGTGATTTGCTCAGGAGACTCTTCGGTATGTTCCAAATGTTTGCGCATTTTATTGACTCCCATAGACTCATTGCACTTTCTCTCTCTATTTTCTCTTTTTTTGATTTGTCTTTTTTTGACGTGTGATGACCAAGCGAAGCATTTGATGGCAAAAATTGTTTGGATCTCTACCAGATCAAAATCTGTTGTGTTCATTCTCTGTCCTCTCACTTCTCCAGCAGTTAGTGTTGTAGATCTTTCCCTGAATCACTAACTAGTTCCTTCCAATTCCTCACCACCTCTTGTTCTTTTTTACGCTACAATAACTGTTTGTTGGCATCATGGACAACTACTTTAGATGCTCCCTTACATTCATAAACATGTTTAAACAATGTATGCGTTTTGGGAGTAGTTGTCTATTAGAAATGAAGGCTAATTGAAGTTGGGCAAAACGCTATGTTTTCGATGAAAGTGCGAATAATCGCATCTAATTTCCGATAGTTTTGTGAGGAAACTGTTTTGAATCTCATGATCGTTTTCCGAGAAAATCTATTTTAGGATTCACGAGAATTTTCTAGAGAAAAACATTTCTGTGAGCATTTTGAAATTCAAAAAACCTCTCTGTTTTTTCTAGAAATTTTTCGGCTCTGCAAATGAAAGCCACGGTTTTTATTGATGCTATCGTATTCAGACGATACGGTTGAAAACAATCAAAAGCTTTGATGCACATTTTTTCTGGCAGATACAAAAAGATGTGTCAGAGCTTGAAAACAACCCCATTATTTTGTAGGAACCATCTGCTAAGATGTGCTTCAGATTTGGTATTTTTCGAATGACTGCTTCTCGACTAATTTGGCTCTTTTCCGCGCTTTCTCGAAAATGACGGGCCTTCGTCTTCAGTTTCTGTCTACACAGTCGTTTGTCAAGAACTCCCCTCATTTTGCACTTCGCTCTCTTTTTTTGCAGTTTTAGTGTGAGGACCCTGTTTTTAACGTGACATTTTTTGTTGGGGATTACTTTAGGGTCTCGTCATCTTTGAAATATAGAATTAACTCTTGTACAGGATGTGCTAGCTTTCAAAGGTTTTATGCTACTTTTGTAACTGATACCATCATGAAATAGTTGTTTGCCCTCCAGATTGAGTCTATGTCTAACTTGATATCTATAAGCCCCCACTCAAACTCATGGTTACTCTGCCCACGTACATTTTTCGTTACAACACCACAAGTTTTTCACACGTAGTTTAATGTTTTTACTCGTAACTCTTACACTTGTCTGCCTCCGTTCATTTTGTAACCATCTAGCCATTCGAAGTATTTGCTTCTTCCAAATGACGCATCTTGTTGATTCAACTCTCCCTTGACAAACTGAACTATCTTTCTCTCTCTCAATTTTTTACGGGTTGGCTCCCTGGCCTTTATACTTTGAAGGTAACTAATCCGATGCTTTGTTGTTCTAACTCTTTCTTCTTTTTTCACTCTACGTTCATTAGTTTTCATTTCTCCCTTCCTATCTTTCTCGCTTTATGTCTAAATATAAATGTAAATATATATTGAAAGTAGGCCAATGAGCCCCTGGGTCTTCAGATATTTGTGGACGCAAGTCACAAATGAAGGCTGAACCCAAAAATGGGCGGAGCTCCGCCTATGGCAGCGAGAGACGAAAGGATGAAGAGGTGTAGAGAAAAAAGTGAGGGAGCGAGAACGCCTCCTTTTTGGTTTTGCGGTTTTCTGAAATACACCATTCTAAGCACTTCTTGTTTTTTCCTTTCAATTTAATCTCGACCTTCTAAATCGTGGTTTACCGGTTTCATTTTTTCAGGGTATACTGATATGTCTTCAATCACTAGAGCTGTCACTTCAAGGATTAGTGAGTTCACCAATGGAAGACAACGCTTGACTTCAGAGAAACGTGAGTTTATAGGTGTCAATTAATCTAGAATGATAGTAATCAGACGATATTATCTGAAAAGCTTTTTGTAGAATCCTTGATAACAAGAAAAAAGAAAATGAGCACTTTTTCTCAACGGTTTTTCAAAAGAAGGGTGTGAAATTACAGGTTAAAAACTGCCGTGGGGTGAAAATTGACAAGATTCGTGATCACTAGTTTTGTTTTCAAAAACACTTCGAAGCCTGAAAACCTTGTTTTTTTCTCTGAAAAAGCGAGTCACGACAAAATCTGATTTCAGAAACGACTACACCTGGTGAATTCAACTTCATCATTCCTCCAGAGATTATTTGGGAGGACTATCAATCTCGTAAACAGGTATGGCCCTTGGTTATAACAATAACTATTACAGAACACACATAAATTTGTTCACATTTGTGTTCAACTAGTTCCATTCTTTTCTCTCGATTTAACTGTAGTGACAACAATCTATTCATTTGAATGAGGTACTGAAAGTTTAATTCAAAACTTGGACAGGAACTGTACATTTTTTCATATAAAAAACCAATAACCGAGTATTGCTACTTTATGTTTGGCGAGGTGACGGCCATTCACATGAAAGAACAGGCATTTCCGCACCATACCCGCAAAAGGAGCGTACAGACAAAAAGTTGAGGGGGAGGACAAAAAAGCAGACTTTCCGGTCGGCAAAAGTGCTAGTCCGATGCCGCTGACTGCCGCTTCAAGTTCTTGTGTTATTGTGGTTATATTGAAAGAAGTGACGTGATTATTTATTTTATGCGCACAAGCACATAACTGGAAACCACAAAAAAATGGTTGATATTGGTACCATGTGAATACTTTTTATTGCGTCTAGAGTATTTGATTTATGATTGTCGGAAATCTGAAAGTTTGAAAACTGAGAGTGTGTTTCAGCAGCCGTTAAAAGTGGAAGTTGAGCCGGAGGCGAAAGTTGAAGTTCCGGAGAAGAAAACGAGTCCTAATATCTTCACTCAAAAGGTTAGTTTCTAAATCTTTCTTACAATCCAATTGTATCCGAAAAGGGATTTTATTTGAATGGGATTGCTTGTAAAGTTGTTTATTGACCCATTCAATCTCCTTTCGCTTGCCCAACTGACCGCTTTATGGCTAGAATCGTGGAAATGAAAACCCGAATTCAGATGAGCGCCGTCGTTCGCAAGTTATCGCCATTCAGCGACGATAGTTCGTCGTCATCATCAAAGGAAAAAGACAATGGATCAAATGGTGCGGCTGTAGAAGAGGAAAAGAAGAAGAGTGGCGGACGTTTCAAAGAAACGGTAAGCTACAGTAATTTTTGAACGTTTAATATGATAAGATATAAGATAAGGAATGTTCTTTGATTTCAGAAACAAAAAATGGAACGGTTCAAGAAACTTCGTCGGTCCAAAGATCGTCAACAGTTGATCGAGTCAAGCGACGACGAATGTTAATACAGCCATCCAATGCTTCATAAATTCCCAATGCGTGTTTGCTTTACCAAAATTCCATCTGTCGCCTACATAACTAATCACAATATTCCAACTATACTTACCCAGTCAACCACCCATCCACAACAGTCTTAGCCAAAAAATGTATTTTCTAGAAAATTGAACAAAAATGGAGAAAACAAAAAAACATAATAACGACTCAATGATTTATTTGAAGATGATTGACCCAGATGAATGCTTAATATATTATTGTATGAAAATGATCAATTGTACTAGTAAGTATTAATAAATGATATGAACATCAAAATTTGGAGTAATAACGTTGAAAATTATAAGGGTAAAGTGAAAAGTATTGGAATACTTTGTGACATGAACGAAAAACACAATTTATGCAACAAAACGAAGTGAATATGACTGAAAATTAAAGATTATGTAAAAATGAGAAAGTTAGTTTGTATGTTCGGTTGTAAACTTCTACTGAGAGTCCAGCTCATCCTCGTTTTCCTCTTCAAGTGCATCTTTTGGAGATAAAGGCATTCTTTCCGCTCTTGATGCCACCGCCTCATCTCTTTTCCTGTATTTAGCAGTTGTAGGATCTCGATAGGGTTTTGGGGTGATTGACTGATCGTGTGCCTCTAATTGTAACTCGTCCATCACTTGATCAAGACTCTCTGCGCTACCTGTAACACATTGAACATTGTGTGTTTTGCTATTGATATACTTTCTTCTCTCTTTTTCTTATACTCCTTGAACAACAACAAAGTCCACAAAAAATCAAGCAAAGAAACTAAGTTTCGATAAAGTCGAATGATTTGATAACGGAAAGGATAAAAGAAAGGATAAGAGAAAAAGAAAACGGATAAAAAACCCCAAACTGTATACCATGATTTGATAACGTTTCGTCAGTGGCAACGGTCTTTGTCAACTGTTTTCGGTGCTTTTTGAAGTGGCGCGAATCCTCGTCGCTGGCCTCAGTGATCACTGATAAAGCGCCAGAGGGTGATCGATTGCCGCCGGTTGCCAAATTCGGGGCAGATATTCCAATCGACTTTCCCAAAGTTGTTGCCTCCTTTGGTTGGTTCATTTCGGCGGCATGTGGCCATGGTGATCTGAAAATTTATGACTGTACTATGACTTTGTTTTACATGTTATGAAGTCACCCTCGTGAGCTGTTGGCAGAGTTGGAAAGCATCTCATTGCTAGGGAACAGAGTTGACGGACGTTTTGTTCTAAATGGGAAAACCAAATTTGAAGAGAAATGTTTTGTAACTTTGTGAAATGGAAAAACTAAAAAGGATTGGGGAAAAGAAAAACAAACCCTTGTTGGTTCAAAATGCTTTCTGATCTAGCCAATAACTTCTTCTTCATCGACAAGTTGTGCATCATGAACGTTCCAAGTACTGGAGGAGGTGCTGGTCCAGCATCTCCGGGAGTGAATACTGAAAATATGAAAACTGGAGGAAAAATTATATGGCGGTTATTGTCGACTAGATATCAATATTCTCACCAAATGAAATAATTTTGATATATTTGAAAATGTTTCCAATAGAATTCCCGGAGTTTTGCAACAGATAACTGTTTCGAGTGATATGCTTGAAACAAGTACAATAATAACTAAACTGAGGTTTGAGAATGATTCTGAGTATTTTAACACCATATTTTTGAAATTTTAGTATCACTAACCGCTGAATCTTCGTTCACTCATTGGCCGATCTGGCATGTTTTCCATACTGTATGCACTATTCTTTTGTCTCCATCGAATTGAATTTTGTGAATGAATTTTTCCAATAGCATCTCCCCATGCCGCTGTTCCTTTTCCATTTTCTAGAGGTTTCTCTAAAACGTCCTCCGGCTCAAGCTCTAATTTCTGGTTTTCTTGATATTCTTGGTCAATGAGTTCCAAAGCCCACATGTACTGATTTTCAACCCGTTCTTGCAAAATAGCATAGACCATCGAAAAAAGTGCAAGTCCAACAAAGTATAGGATGAAGAGACCTGAAAGAAGTTAACATTCTGCTATTTTCTTGGTTATTTTCAGTCAAAAAAGTCAAATTTACCGCATGCGGTCCTGGGATGTTCTGGAATGACGTCACCAAATCCAATAGTGGAGAGTGAAACAAAGAAGAAATAGAAAGCCGTCAAAAAATCCCATTTCTCCCAAAATGAAACCACAAATGAGCACACCATCATGAATAAAAACACAATAAAAAGTGCCCACTTGACAGGAAAAGTGGTTATTCGCTCTTCGTCTTCCTGAAATGGAAAATGATTGTTTCGGGTGGTGAATAAGAATGAAACAAGTAAGATATACAAAAACATGGACATTCCGAGCAAAATATGATCATAACCTAGCAAAAAAAACCAAAAACTTTGGTAACTCACTGATCCCTCACACACTTCATTCGGCATTTCATCGGATGCAACCGATTCGATTGTGCTGGCTCTTTTGAGTTTGCTTCGAATGCATCTTTTAATACAACCCTTGAGTTTATACCGTATGTTTTGCACACATTTGATTGACAGTTCACCAAATACTTTTAATACAAAAAGCATTAATGGAATTCCAACGAGCCCGTAAATGATAGTTGCAATCCTTCCAATACTCGTTTTACAAGCCAAATTTCCATACCCTGTATTCAATTAATGGTTTTTAATATAACTAGAAAAGTTTACCAATAGTTGTGAAAATAGTTGCGGCAAAAAATACAGAATTCCAGAAATCCCATCTCCAACCATCCCCTCGAATTGCTTTCTCAACTTTATCAGACCTTTCAACAAAAGCTTTTGTGACAAGCTCCATACATTTCTTTTCATTTGACTGACCCTGAATAAAAATTAATTTTAGATAAGAGAGATTTTGTTCAAGAACTGACGCAATTCCATTTTTTCATGTTATCTAGCAAGTGCTCTGCCAAAAGTCTAGATTCTGAGATCTTGACACGTTCCTCCTCTTCAAGATCCAATAGTTGCTGATCATGTTCCAATGTTTGGAAAATGTAGCCTCCCAGACATGCATATCCAAGGATCACCAATGCGAGCACTATGTACTGTAGCCCAAGAAATTTGTAAATAAATTTTCCAACTCGGACGAACCATGACCCCCATGATTCACGCTCTCTCTGTCTGGAAGGTACCAATTAGAAGAAGAAAGTTTGGGTTATCGAAATCTTACTTTATTTCACTTCGGAATGTAGTTTCATGTATTGGAGGGGATACTGGAGGATAATAATACTCGGTTGGGACAGGTCCTAATGGAGTAGAATTGAAGGCGTTGGATAGACGTTCTGCAGGTGTTAGATTTCTGAAATAAGATCACTCATGATTTTAATGGTTTTTTCTTGCTGCGAAATGATTGAGACAATTATGAAAACCACTCAAGTCGAAGAACCAATGAAATGTTGGGATACATTCAAATCCCCGCAAGATATACTTTTTACTTGTTCATTCGGAGAACAAAAACATATTCATCACTTTCTTTCACAAAGATTTCACAAGATCAGGGTTTTTTTTGTATTGTCTTATTTCCGACCGACTTTTTTTCGAAAAAGTTATCATAGCAATATGGCGTCATACTAAGTGTTTTCAAACACTGTACAATGAGCAATAACAATAAAAGTTATCAAACCGTATCACTCAAACCGTACAAGACGACTAACCTTGTAAATTGGCAGGCTGATTGTGTACCTACGGGAGTCGCTGCCTGTTCTATATCTGTACTATCTTGATTGAAATGTGGATATTTTCTTCGCACAAATTTCTCCAGCAACTGAAATTTAACAGTTGAAGTACAGGATATGATCACACGGAAAATGACTTACTTTCATCGCATCACGTGTCTGTCCATCATCCAGCACATTGCGTTGCCGACGAATCGGGTTCCTTCGCTGCATGCTTCTATCATCAGAGTATTCCTGATTTCTGAAAACAAAAAACACGAGTTTATGAAAATTGTGTTAGAAAAATGATGCGCTTATCATGGAACTGTCTATAATTATATTTCCTTATCAACTCCTACGAGTTGTGTCTCTCACCGAAGAGCCAGGCGCTCCATTCTATTTTCATCTTGAAAATAATAGCATGAATCATCATCGGAAATCACAGAATCAGTATCTGGAGAGTGCAAAACAACAGTAGGAACTTCCATATTTCATTCAATTATCAATGGCGGAAGCAATTTGAAAACAACAATGCCTTTCGACCGTTCGATAATAGATAGAAAATAAGGAATGAATGGTAGTAAGAAAAACAAGGCTATTAATTCAACTTGCGCCACCGTTTCAGGTACATATTTGTACAAAAAGAAGAAACAAGCGTCACGGTCAAATGATGAATGAGAGTTCGAGAAGAAGAGAAGCAACAAAAATATTGAGAATAACACGGGGCATTGTCTTGTAAGAAAACTTTGCATAATGCTGACTCATTTTTGTCCTTGACGGAAGTAGGAACAAAAAGATCCCATCGAATCATTGCGAATAATTTTTTGACCTTCTTACTTTGATATTTATTATGCTTTATTGATTATTTTTTCCCACAAATGAAAATTGTAAGTCGAAGATTAAAAAAAAACTTATCGAACGAAATGAAACTTTGAGAACAATTTTGGAAACTTGGAAGTTCTCACATCGAATTGGATATATAATGGTCCAAAAAACCAGTCAATCTTTTTGAAACAGAAAAAAAGAGGTTCTACTTTTGAAAACGTGACATGACTTTACGTACCATTCTTAATATGCAAATAAAAGAATCCTGTAAAAATGACTGACTTTCAATCTATATTCAAACATCGGAACATCTCGCTGAACCCACTTTTTGCCAATTCCAATTTGAAAATACAAATTGAACCTGGTAAAGGTACCGATCTGGTAACAACAAAAATGTAAACCAGTGGACTTAGTTTAAAACAACATAAATCCTAGCAGCTTGTAGGCACTACAGTAACGTAAAATTAAAGATTTTTGATTTTATTGAATTCTTGCTTATCAAGTTTTTGCAGCTACATTTATAAAAAATTGACTAATGAGATGAAAACTAGAACTCTAGAGTGATTTTTTCTAATTTAACGGTAGACCAACTGAAACAATTGAAAAATATGATGGACCGCCATTTTTCGCGGGATGAAAATAGTTAAAAACAGTTAGGCAACGATTGAAACAGAGAAAAGGAAAAGTCCTAAAGAGTTGATGATAAAATGACGGACGTCTTGCAAAGACATGTTGGCAAATACACGAACGACCGGCTCATTGAGCAAGCAAGAGACTTTTGGCCGATTATCAGTTCTTGACTTTAGGTTGGGTAACTCCCAAAAATTTCCAAAATACTTACTGATTCTCTGAAACTTCCAACAATTTTTCATCCATTTTGGTATCAAACTTCTGGTATTTAGAATCAGAATGAAATGAATTTGTGTCTTGTTACCAAGTTCAATGAACTTATCAGAACTGCATAACGGTGATTCCATTCTCGACGACCGGTTCTCGTATTACCATTTCAGTGCGCGAACGCGTAGAAAAAAAAATGATTCAAGGCCGTACGCCTAACCTTCTTTGGTGAAAAATGATGATGATAGAATCTCACATGAATAGATTTTCGGAAAAACTTCGAGACAGAAACCGACTTACAGTCTTCCTTCATTCGGTGTTGTTGTTTTCGACCGCTGCATCTTTTTGAAGAAGTTGATGATGATGCGATTGAAAGTGACCGTCGGTCACTATGATAATTCTCAGAGCAAACATTTTGTTGAAGGAAAGTTGATGGAAACAATAGCGAAAAATCCTTCAGCGCCGTTTTTTTGTGTTGCGAACGGGCAGAATTGAAAATATGTATCGTTTGCTATGTGAATCTTTGTATATTTTGTAATGACGAGTTAAAACAAATCAAAATAGTATTTTGTTTCACAGAAGTGTTTCTCCTGCTAATATTGTGAACTTTGCGATAAGGTCTGTAAGAAAACTCATAATAATTTTATTCATTATTGGAAAAATATGAACAGAAATAGACAATATCGAATATAAGACAAATGGCTACACTGATTTTTTTATAAGTTCACACTCATTCAGAGCAGTTCCCAAGCATAATTTTCAAAATTCCCTGAAATCTATCAAACTTAGGAAAAAACGCTGATCTCGGATCCTGTGTTCAACAAGTGTGATTCCACGAAACCGCTCGAAAAAAATAAACATTTCTACAATCTAGGGAGAATAGATAATTTTTATGGATTGAGTGTTAATTTTGATCAAATTGAAAGGCACATTTTCAAGTACACACTTTGAATGAACGTTTTCAACACTTTTCTTATCAAATGTTTCAGGTAACCGATAAGATTGGTGACATTTCAGGCAAATTGAAGTTTTTCACAAGGAAAAAAGTCTTCGTCTACTCAAAAAATTCCGCTTCATTTTGTTTTCACAATCCTAAAAACTTCAGGACTTTTTTGAGTAATCCATTATTTGAGACTTTTTGGCACTATTTCAGCTGAAACTGGGAAACATTTTGTTTTTTTACCGAATGTTGTAACATTTCAAATGATCCTTCTTGCATATTTCTCTCCTCCCAATCTTCTATCCTTGTCTAGCGATAAGTGATATATGACTTTTTGATGATCTATCAGATAACCGATGGATTCGGCATTTATCAATGTTACACTTGTTGATTATCGTCTTTTCTGGCTGTTCTCAACTCGAAATAAACTTTCTATGTCAATCTTATCCTGAAAATGTTAGCAGGTGTCAATGCCACATACATAATGAATGACACGCGGCTGTGCTTGTTTCTTTCTTTTTTATGTGCATGTGTGCCCTACTCCTGAGCAGAAAATGATAGGAGGAGATTTTTGTGCATCAGTCTCTTTTCTCTTCCCCCGCAGAATTGTCAATTTTCAATTTGTGCGACCGCACCACGGACCGGGCGACCGCAATAGGCGAAAAAAAAGGCGAACTCGTTTTGTTTGCATTTCACGTTTAGAGAAGCAAATAGAGACTGGGAGACATCTGACACAAACGCCGTTGTTCGTCGTTCCACTCCATATTTAGGATAATATTGCGTTTCTAGTGGTTCGAAAAACCAAAAAAACCAACCAATCTCCTGGAATATGCCAGCATGCATGAGTAGGCCGATACTTGTACAATAAGTGCTTGAAACTAACGTCGAAGCTTCTTTTTCACCTGAACTTTCGATTGTAAAGTCCAATGTGAAAAAAATGGAGAAATGCGTCATGACAAACAATCCAATCTCTGATGTGCCCACTCTCATTCTTTATTATGAAATATAAAGAAACAATTTCTTTGGAATTCATGTTTCACGCTCTCGTTTATGAAAAAACCGAAGTATTTTTTTCAATCCTACAGTGATAGTTTTCACGAATACTCTTTGTACTAACTTATTTTCACCTGTTTATAAAAACTCCTGTGCCGAAACCAAGTAGTCTTTTTGATATTCTCCCATAACTTCGAAACAAAGAATTTCTGGTACATTTGTTTCCATTTGAATTATATGGGTGCATAAACCTCCAGCTCATTCTATCTAAAAGTTAGCCTGGTTAAAATTTATGAAGAGGCTATGTAGAGGTAGACTGTTAACTAGTAAACATTTTACATTAATTTAATTGCAGTTGCATTCACAGTTCTAGTTTAACACAATCAAGTGTATAGATGCTACCTGTGAAGTGTTCATAGGAATTGAACAGAAGTTTTTTACAGAATTATTGCCATTCAGTAAATCGATTGACATTACAGTTCTTCTCTCATATCGAACTACCGAATCTTTTGTTATTCAACAACATTCAGACACATTTCTGCTTATCTTAAACTTGCATTTTCAATGACCTTCAGACTACTGTGTTCTGTAAGTTGTTGGCTTCTAACATGTTCAACCATCTGAAAGTAATAGTGTTGAGAAGAAGAAACTTTGCACTCCTGTTTCTCTTCTCTCTTGTTTTTTTTGTTCATTTGTACTAACACTCACAATATGTTTTTTGTCTGTCTACCTACATGTCACAATTGTTTTTATTGTTTCTTCATTGTATTCTAGCTGAGAGAGTTGTTCATCGTGCAAAGTGTTTCAAACTAATGAATATCCGGGTTTGAAAAGAGACACACTTTTATTAGAGGCTTTCAAACATCTTTTCTGCTTCATGTCATCATCTTTCTGGAAAAAGATATGGAAGAAAAGAGAGTCTCGGCCCCCAAGACATTCAATTTCGATGCGCGAGAAAGATATCTTGCGCACTAGCATAACATATATCCATCTCTTCCGTCTCCTTTTCTTTTTCTCGGTGTCGTCCGCCGACAAAAGATTCTTTTCCGACAACAAATCAGTGAGGAAAATTAGAGAACGTTCCATTTCCAAAAAATATGACTGCAGGTGGAAACACAAATACCAATATATTATAGGGAGGTCTTCAAATTTATATTATGTTCTCGCTTTTGGAATACCCTCAAGGATCTCATATTTCTTCGTTTGTTTATTTTTTGAAATATTCGAACCAAAAATATTCTTATGCAGAATCTATGAATAATAAACATCAAACTTTGCCGTAAGGAGTATTATCTATTTTGCAACTAGGGCTTCCTTGATAAACCTTTGAACAACAAAAAGATTATTAACTAAAGTTCTTTTTTTTTTTACAAAAATGAACCTCGCTGTTTTCGAAATATCAGCTTCCTGATAAATAAAACGCAATTTCCAATATGCTAAGAAACAACATTCATAAATAAACCTCTGCTCATATAATCGTTTTTGCTAAGTGTGACCAATCCTTTTCCCTTCTATTTTTCTTCCAATTTTTCCAAATGTGTCTTAGTCTGGGTTTCATCGCCAATCCGTTTTCCCTTTGCTTTTTTCGGCTTTCCTGTTTCTTTTTTTTCTTTTTATCTCCCTTTTTACCGATTAAAGTAGACTCTCTTGTCGTTTTTACTCTGCTCCCGTACTCTAATCTATTCTCTATGACCCGTCAGTGCTCACAAATCCATTTAGTCACAGCTCAATGAGGCCGGCATCGAAAGCTGTGACGACACCAAAAAAGGAAGCCAGAATGGATGTAAAATCTGATGACAGTGGAATTATAATGGTGAGTCGGAAAATACAAAAAGAGTAGTTCCATCTGAAATGGGTAAAAAACGAAAGTTTCTTTTCGAATAGACTTTCTACTATCATATATTGGGATCCTGAATCGTTATAAGTTAACGCTACAATGCATCGCTCATTTCATATTTAGTTCTTCTGCAACATATTCTTTTGACTTGTACTTTTCTTCAAAACTGTAAAAGAAAACCGCAGAACGTGCGAATAAACCGTCCAAATCGCATATGAAACTAGTAGTATTGCAGGAACTGGACACCACAACTACCTCTTCTTCTTCATCGGCCCCATCATCTACTACAACCAGCGCTACTACTACGCCGTGCAAAGTGTCACGAATCCGCAATAGAGAAGAACGTCGTTGTGTGATGAGTACTACTCCGAAGTCAGCTACTCAGAATAAATCCTCTGTACCAATGGCGCGAAAACTTGTGAAGGTAAGTTAGCATTGAACAATATCTTTTCAAAAACCGCTTTTCACAAAATCTGAGCATTTCTAAAATCCAAAACTGAAAAAAAAACACCTAACTAGAAACATAAAAAGGAAAAAAATCTATAAAAAGAAACGGACATTGTTGCTAAAAGCAGTAGAATTGCATAAAAATTTCAACACAATGCTACTGTTTCTCAATTTGCAGCGGTCTCAGTGAATCTGTAATTAGTACAGGTAAACCGTGTTTCCCGACTTTCAAAATGTCAAAAAGAAACTGAGCTCAATGGCGCAGTTTTGTAGCAAAATGGTAGTCTGCTGAAAACACGAATTTGTAGAGAACTTGTCTTTTAAATGTTTTTTCCCTGTTCCTGATTTTGCTGAGAATTACTGAAACTGAAAACACAGGGTACCCTCAACTCAGCTCCTGTCGATAGATCCAATCATTTTTGATGGAACTCACATCTAGTTGCATCTCTTCCCAAAACAAGCACAAACTATGTATTGGATTTGGATTTAACGAAACGATAAAACATCTTGCAAGCCGTAATTTGAACTCGTGTATAGTTTCGAGACTGAACTTTTCAATTCACAAAAATTCGATAACGGGAGTGGCAGATTCTAATATTTTCATAAACCGGAACGATGATGGACTGAACAGTTTGAGTATTATTTGAAATTGCATCACATGTTGTATTCGTCGTCAAATTTTGTAAAATTTGAAAGTCCCTGAGCTACTTCCCCTTTTCTTTATGCTCAAAGTTTACTATGTTTTTCTCAAATTTAGTAAGGAAGGTGCCCAAGTAAACAGAACAATTTCTAGAAAAAGATACGGTATAGATTGTCCAACCATCATAAATAACTCTTGAAATTAGTCTCTATTTCACGAAAACAGTAGAATAGAATCTAAAAACGTGATCCTAATTGCCAGAAATTTTTTTTGACACCAGTCACTTTTGCGCTTTTAAACAATACAGTATACCAAATATTTTCTATCAAACGCAATAACAGTGAAAAAATTGTTCCACGCTTTTTTACTCTCTTTTCGATCTTCCGATTTCAGTAAACCTTGAACATTTGACTCGCTACCAGTTGATAAGACAACACATGTCTAGGTTCATAAAAACTGAACTTCAACGTGTGATTTTTCAACTTCTTCTCATCACGTCGTCGAAATTCTAACAGTTTCCCACCCACGTGGGGGAACAGACAAAAAGAGAAAAAAGTCACGCTTTTCATCGCCATAAAAATTAGGAAAACTTGTAGTGTTGTGTTCGTCTCGAGACTCCAATCAGCCATTTCCTCTTTCAACGAATTAGTCCTTGAACGAGTGGAATGGCTAGTGGTTTGTAGAGTCGTTGCAAAAAGTGACCTCATTGCCATTTTTTTCTTCTGACTTTTTTCATATTACCCGCGAAAAAAGTGTTCCGAACACCTTTCTTTTGTATGGTTTGTCATAATTTGTTTTAATAAAAGTGAGGGATGAAACGGAAATGAACGTTTTTTAGTTATGTAAGGAAAACAGGACAAAAGAGTTCAAATGATTCATAATAATATTGCTGGAATGAAGAGAATGTTTCAAATGTTTGCTTCCGGCAGAAGAGAAACATACATTTATCAAGCCAAGAGCTTCTGTATTTTCTCGATTCGATTTTTAATATTGGTTTACTTCCTCCTGAATAGAGGCATTATTGAAAACTCCTGGAGAAAAATTTTTAACATTTCTCTACCATCTTGGTCGTCACTTTACAGCTTTTCTGTGGAACCCTTGATTGGGCTTGAGCGTATTAGTCAACATTTTGCGGTAAACTTTATTCTTTTAGACTTTTCTCCAGAAGAATTTCCTGAATTCCATAAATTACCACCATTATTTTTTTCCGAAAAGACATCTCATTTATGAAATATAACTGCCATTTTTTCTAGTATTTTTCTTTGTTGTGTTTCTTTTTCCCCCTTTTTTTTTGCAACTGTTTACATTTCCCTGCTTCAAAAATGTATGGGAAACTGTGGATGTTCTCGGATAGAAGCCATCAAAGAGTTACACAAAAAGTGCATCTCGTTTACCACCCTCTTTTCATGACATTCCTCTATTTTTAGTTCTCATATCGGCCTATGACTCTTTGTCAAACAAAGACTTAGCAGAAATAAAATGGTTGCAAACCAGTGACCAAGTGAACTCATGTTAGTTTAACGTTTGAAAGCGGAAAAAAACGAGAACAAATTTGTTAATAAGTTGACATGGAATGGAGCGAAAGCGCCGTTCAAAAAGCGACAGTTTTCTTTTTTTAAGAAGCTTATTTACGTGAAACCATTTTCACCTGAATAAGTGAAAAGAAATACGATTTCTATTCTAAAAAATTTATTTTTGAGTTTTCTTTCATTCATCCCAAATGATTTTTCCTATTTCGCAAGTTTCTTATTGTGCTGATTATGGAAAAAAAACAACTTTTTCAACAAATTGAAACAGATGCCACAGTTTAATGAAAGTTCTCCCACAGCGAGCATCATCTAGTGCTGATATCAGTAATCATGTCCGGATATATAAAAGTTGGTGCAAAAAAACTTCAACTGAAAGTAGGAAACGTTTTGAAATACCGATTGTTAGTCTTACACACTACTCTTTTCCATTTAGGTTTCAAATTTCTTCAAAATTACTCAAAACTCCTTCAAAAATCAAGAGTATCCATTCTTCATGCCGTCAGCAAGTTTGTTTGAGGGGACCTCAAAAACGCTGTAGGCCACGCCCATTCTTTTTTCATTTCGTGCTCTGTGTTTGTTTATATTGGGTGGAAGTACTCACATTACAAACTCAAACTCATTCAAACTTTCTCTATTTCTGAGCAAAATTCATTTTGCGCGCCTTCAATGATTCTAATTTTTTTCTCAGTTCAGCAGAAACAGTTCAGGACATGAATTCAGTCTAATGAAAGTATGAAAGTTCTTCCAATGGACTTTTTTCCGTATTTTTTTTTACTTTACACTGCTTTTCCTCAAAAAAAAAACAAACCAGTTTAATCCAATTCCGTGCAAAATGAAATGAAGCCTTTGCAAACTTAAAATTGAAGAACTCCCACAGAAGTTCCTCACGGAAATTGGAACTCACCCAATCAACTTTTGGGCAAACCCAAAAACGTCTTCTAGGCATTCCGCATTCCGAAGAATTCCATCATTGTTCCTCGAGAAGTTCGACTGGTTTTATTTTTACATGTTTCCAATTAGGAACACCACAAAAGTTTATATGTCATGTTACTCTATTTGACTACAGTAGTTTTCTAGAATAGGCAGATGGTTTCTGAAAACTCGTGTTCATAACAAAAATGTCTTAATTACATGTTTTTTCGTCATTTGACGCAACTGTTTTGCATCAGCATAGTTCTTGATGTCTAAAAGGCACTTAAAAAGTGATAAAACGTCTGCACTTCAACAAAGTCATCAGAAACATCCGTAGTAACCAAGGCCGCCCGTTAAGACACCACAAAGTAAAGCTTTTACTGGAAAATTTGAAACCTATAATTTCTTCCATGAAGTTATAGTTTTTCCTGTTTTTTTTTTGATTTTTCATTTTGTCTCTTTAGAAGAAAAAATTATTCGGTGAACGTCATAAAAACGGCTAAGAAACGATGAGGTGGGGAGATCAGGTGTTACTGCCTTTTTAATGAAACCTCGTAAAATAAAGCGAAAAGTGGGCTGGAAGTCGGGCAAATTCCACCTGCACGTGGTCGTTTTTCACTGTCGTCATTCTTATAAAAACTCTTCCCCTTCAATCATTTCTCCTTTGTTCTTCCCAATTTCCTCCTCACTTTTTTTCAATTCTGCAAACTTTCAGAAAGCTCAAAAAGCCCGTCAAAGAATGGATAGCAATCAAAACCGCCGTCAACGCAATATGCAGCTTTTGGAGCAACTTTGTCGAGATCAAAACGATGATCAGAAAAATGAGGAAAGTCAGAAGGAAGATTACGAGGAACCACCACCAAGACCGCCAACCAGACGGTGGTAAGTATATTGAGCTTACGTAGGATTCATGAGAATTCTGTAGATTTTGCAATTTCAAAAAACTGAAATTGTCACACAATAGAAAAAAGCAAGTCTGAATGAAAAAAGCAAGTCTGAACTGTACAACTATTCCATAACGAATTAGACTACAATTTATTTTACACTAACACTGTAACATTATCATTATAATTTTTAGCACAACTTCATTTTTCAGCATGTTCTATCGTGAGGATACTGATGTTGTCAAGGTTCTTCGTTCCAAGCAAATTTAGGCAATTGCCATATGTTTTCTGACAAATTCACCAAGATTATCACAAAATCATAGACAAATTTTGCTGCTGCCTTCTCTTTTTCTAGCATTTCATTCTTGTTTTACACTTGCTAATGTCATTCTCCAAAATTCCGCAACTAGTCGATTGTTCAAGTTGCGTCCATAGTCTAATCTAAACACTTTCATTTGTTTTTCATAACTTCCATGATTCATTTTCATCTTCAAGAATTTCCATGGTTACTGTACCATAATCATATATACAATGACCCACCACCGATCCCCGTTTCCGAGAAATAATTTTCGTATCTCTTTTTCTAAAGTTGTCGCGTAGTTTCCTGTAACTGTGATTGTATTTTCTTTTTCGCAAAGATCAATAGATCTTTCAATGCTTTTTCTTCTTATGCTTTGCTTTTCCGTATTGGTTGCTCTTTACAATGTTACATGGTAATTTTTCATTGCAATTCTCCCTGTTCTGCATTTTATTCTCAAGAAATAAAGATTGCTGAATAAACTTCCTTGATTATTGCAGTTATTCTACAACTTTTATTACAGGTGATTTCGGCAAATCCAGACACTTTAACATTTGCGAACTCCAAAAACAGATGCATTGGTTCTTTCAATGAAGGAGACAACTACTTTTGTGATCACTGATATCAAGACATTCATTCAAAATATGTTTTTTAGGTATTAGTCGTTGATGTTCCTTTGACACCAAAATCAAAGTGGAACTGAGAATCAAAATGGTTTTTCTCATTCTGGAAAAATCTTACGTTCCTGTACCTAAAAAAGCCACAGAACTGTTTTCAAATCTGATTTGATTAAATCCCCTACTCAAAAATAATAAAAGAACAAAAAAAACTCGCTCCCTATGAATTTCATATGTACTTATCTATATTCTTCCAACTTTTTCTCCTCAGTGGTTCCCATATGGAATGCCATAACTTCTCATGTACCATACTTCCTCATCCCCACACAGTTTGATCATTTTCTCGCTATTAGTATTACCCGTTTTTAGCATCAACTCTACTTAGTTCTTTCTTATCCCGGTGATCTGTCATTACCTATATAGTTCTTCTCTCCCATCCCGATGGTCATAATTCATACATCCAATGTCATGTTCATTACCTGCCTCTTTCTTCGCGGGATAGTCTTGTGAGGGACCACTCCTAGGCCTCCCGTCATTATCACTGTTATTTTTCTTATGGAATAAATAAATAAATAAATAAGTAGTTTCGCTTGATGTGAACAATCATAAACTGGCGTTAAAAATCTGATATTTCTTGGTATTATTGATGATCACCCCGCTTAGTGGTCACTGTATATATTGAATGCAGTTCACATTGATATTGTTGTTGATGATTAGATTCTATCTCATTCTATATCAGATATGATGCATTAGAAACGGAATCATTCCGTCTGTTTCCGCGCCACTTTGGCTGCAGCAAGTTGTAGTCCTCCGAGATAACAAAACACAGTTTGAAAATTAATGGCTTCCGTTATTCTGATTCATCCCGTCGTTTGCTTTTTTTCTTTCCCGTGGTCAGACAAGAAAAGAAGAACTCATTTGGATGTGAAACGTACAATAACATTTATTCGTCCCATTAGGCCGATAGATGCTGTTGCTGTCTCTACAGATAACCTTCTCAGTCCTCTCGAATTAACGATCTCGTCTCGTTTTAATCCTGTTATGTCTTTTTCTTCTTCTTTTTTTGTTCAAATCGGTGTCAGATATATTAATTCTATGATTCAAATCAAAAACTGTAGTTTGGCTAAAACTTTAGTCAAAACAGACAATAGAGGCTTTGGAAAAATATCATTAGGCTGTTATGCAGGCTTACTTATCTTGTATGGGTATAGAAGCTTGTGTAAAATACTGTTTTAACTTCGGACATTTTCAAAAACTAGTTTATTAAAAAAACACATTCTTGAGTTCCTCTCTACAATGGAAATGAAAACATTTTTGAAAATTCACGACGATTGATCATTGATAGCTCTAAATTCAATTCTTCATATTGTCTCTCCAATTTCATCATTCCAATCCAAATGACATTGTGGAGATTCCGCGATATCTATCACACCTTATCTATCAATTAGTCACCTTGATTTGTGTCAGATCAATAAAGATTTCCTGGACACCAAGTCATTCAAAAATGAATACTTAATGACTAAAGTCAACTGAGAAGTCATCAATCACAGCCACACCCAGTCTATTTTTCAACTGACTCATCATCACACTGATCCAACGCCCTTTTCTGGTAGAACAATAATTCACAACAAGAACATGTCCATTTCTTCCGTCACTTTTGCAATTCCAATTCCATCACCAAACTGGGCGGGATTTCGAACGGATAACGGAGTGACAGAGTGGACTTGGAGAAACGATAAATTGGAGAAAACCGCACCCTTCCATCATCTTCCCTCCTACGAATTGCGCCCGCCTATCTCTTGCTACAACCCCTCCCGCTCCTTCAGTATACACCTTCTTCTAGTATAAGAGGTTGTTGTTAGCAGTCAGTACTCTCGAAAGACGTTTTTTCTCATTCCAGTTCTCAATTTTCTTTCAGTAAGGTGTGGCCTAATTTCACATTCTTCATATTTTTGTGGGTGTGGCGACCTCTACATCTGAACTTGAAGTTTTTACTCCGGTTTTTCTTGAATATCGTCTTGTTCTTCATTCTCAACACCATTTCTATTCCACTTTCCAGCAAACATGGCTGATTCGGATACCTATCGCAGCTCAATCAGTCAACGTCCATCGTTCAACAGAACAGTCACAACAAGCTCTCAAAACTATGGAGGTCCAGGATCAGGAAACCGAGTTTTGAAAATTGTTACTGAAATGTCGTCTTCATCTGTCGCTAGTGGATTGTCACCTTACGGACAAAATGCTGCGTCTACAATTCGTGACAATCGTGAACGTGAAAAGAAAGAAATCATGGAACTGAACGATCGTCTTGCCGGATACATTGAGAAAGTCAGATTTTTGGAGGCTCAAAACAGAAAACTTGCTGCTGATCTTCAATTACTTCAAGGAAGATTTGGCAAAAGCTCGGGATCAGTGAAGGTTATGTATGAGATGGAAGTGACCACTGCCCAAACTGTTGTGAAACAAACCACCAAAGATAAGGAAGAAGCTGAAAGAGAAACTAAGAAATACAGAGATCAACTTGATGAGATCCGTAAGAAGTGAGTTGGATGTTTACAGTGTTTACAGATGCGCAATCTAAAAATCAAACTGTCAATTTAGTCGAATTAGAATTCCAATTGAATTAATTTTGATGAACAACTTAAAGAAATCTGAAGCAGATATAATTTGTTACGTGGAATTGCGAAAAGATATTTTAGTGGTTTTGAACTTTTCATTACTTTGTTTTCTTTAAGGTTTGAAGAGGCAACAAACGGACGTGCCGAAGATCGTCTGAAAATCGATGAACTCCTTGTCACACTATCCGGTCTTGAAGCTGAAATCAATCTTCTCAAGAGACGTATTGCTCTTATGGAAGAAGAAATTGCACGCCTCAGAAAGGAAAATGCTTGGCTCCATTCTGAACTCCAACGTGTCAGAGTGGTACGTTCACTGCACTCTGCTAAGCTTCTCAATCTCAATTTTGTACTTTTCAGGCACTTGATCAAGAAACACTCATCCGCATTGACTACCAAAACAGAGTAAAAACATTGTTGGAAGAGATTGATTTCATGAGAAGAGGACACGAGTCAGAACTCAAGGAACTTCAAGCACAGGCTGCTCGTGACACAACTAACGAGAACCGTGAATTCTTCAAAAACGAGCTTGCCAACGCAATTCGTGACATTCGCTCTGAGTATGAGCATTTGATGAACGGAAACAAGAACGAATTGGAGAACTGGTACCAACTGAGAGTGCAAGAGATCAATACTCAATCTATGCGTCAAAACGCTGAGAACAACCATCAAAAGGAAGAGGTGAAGAGAGTCCGCAATCAAACAACAGAGCTTCGTGGCAAGCTCTCTGATTTGGAATCCAGAAATGTTTTGCTCGAGAAGCAAATCGAAGATCTCAACTATCAACTTGAGGATGACCAAAGATCATATGAGGCTGCCCTCAACGATAAGGACGCTCAAATTCGCAAGCTCCGTGAAGAATGCCAAGCTCTCATGGTTGAACTTCAAATGCTTTTGGATACCAAGCAAACTTTAGATGGAGAACTCAAGGTGTACAGAAAGATGTTGGATGGAGAGAGTGATAACAATGGACTCCGTCAACTTGTTGAACAAGTTGTTCGTACCTCTGCAATCAATGAGGTTGCCGATACTGAAACAATGTGCGTTGTTAAAGGAGAACACTCCAGCAGAACGTCTTATCAACGGTCAGCAAAAGGAAATGTGTCTATTAAAGTACGTTTTATGAGAGGCTTTATGAGATCCATTAACTCAAACAGTTGTTGTTTTATGTTAACCAAAAGTTCCTTCGAGAAAAATCTAGTTACCAATTGTTTTCTAAATTGTAAAACTAGTTATAAACCAACAAATGTTTTTGCAGGAAACCTCCCCAGATGGTAAATTTGTCATCCTTGAAAACACGCACAGAGGTAAAGAAGAACCAATTGGTGACTGGAAACTCAAGAGAAAGATTGACGGAAAACGCGAAATCGTTTTCACCTTCCCATCGGATTACGTTTTGCTCCCATTCCAATCTGTCAAGGTACGCCATTTCTTTCTTATTCGAATTATACGAGATTCCCAGAAAAGTTAGACCCGTCAGATATAAAACACTTTGAATTGGTTTCTTAGAATGAGATGTTGTTGTCTTTTTCTATTTAGGTGTATGTGTGTGTATGTCGAAATGATAATCTAATGCGCGATTGCGTTTGGGTGTGGCAAGGTCATTCGGCCGTTTCTTCGTAATGACAGAAACATGGAGGTGGAGAGGGAGGCAGAATAAAGAAGAAGTGATAAACAAGTCAGACTTTGTGTAAGAACGAAAAAGTTGAAAATTAACTAAGTAAATGCAATGTTATACAAGTTCCGAAGAGCATTCAGAGGAACAGTTGCTGGTAGAAAACCAAAAACTCTGTTTGAATTGAAACTTTTAAAAAACCAGTGTAAACTCCTGCTGTAAAACCATTAAATGAAGAAATTTCAGATTCTCGCCCGTGGAAACGGAGTTTCGAATCCTCCAGAAGTCCTTGTGTTCGAGGGTGAAGATTCCTTCGGAGTTGGAGCAAATGTTCAAACTATCCTTTACAACAACAAGGGAGAGGTAATTTCAGCTTTCCTACGTGCGAAACATTGTCTTTATTTATATTTACAGGAGCGCGCAACCCATATTCAACGTCAAAGCCAACAAACCACCACTTCTTAAATCTAGCTTTTTGCTTGAGCTAATAAATATTCCCTTTTCTACGTACCAGAAATCTGAATCGTTTGATGTCCTGCCTGCATTTTTGTTTCCATGTGTCTTTAATTCAATTACTCATTTTCTTAAAATAAATATGCATTACATAAAGCAAAATAACAGTTTCCCAAGTAGAGGTCATCAACATTCCGACGAGAGAGAGAGAGAGAGCAGGAGTAGTAAGATCGATAACGTGATCAAGAGCAAACATAATCAGACGGGTTTGGACAAGAAAGACTTAAACCTTGATAAGGAGAGAAGGTCCAACCCGATTTTTCTTATCAGGGCAACATAAGATATACTAAACCCTTCATTCAACCTGACTCGGTCACGTTGAGAGCACCAAAAATGGGCAGCCTATACTACTCTGGTAAGTACTCCAAAACTTCACTAATCTGAGAAATTTTGAAGCATCTTTTTCGAACAAAAGAAAATTGAACCTAGAAGCAATTCTCAGCCATGAGTATTTCAAGTCATCAAAAATTTATTAAAATTGGAGTGTGAGCGTATAATTTCGCTGAACGTCATCTATTTTCTTTTCCGGAATATTCCAGGAGTAAACAAATTGTTAGATTCATTTTTTGCATTTAAATTTTCATTGTGAAAATAAACCCAATCTGAAAATAATTGAAGTCGTTTTCAGCGTCATTTCTCATTTTTTCCTGGAATATCATCAAGTAAAATGTATCCAATGTTCTGTCTTATGGCGTAGATAGAACACGTATAACAACATTGTTTCGAAAACTGCACCTGCTCCTCCTTTTCTCCACCATTCCTTCCTAAAAAAATCAGTTTTCTGTCAAAGTGCTTAGTGAAAACTGTCGTGAAACTTTCAAAACGATGGAAAAACGGGTGATAAGACAAAGGTGAAAGTGGTGATTTGCGTCCCGGAAATAGCCTCATTTACCATCGATTATTGACTAACTAGATTGATTTCTGCTCGTTCTACACTTATATTCCCATCTATGGTTTCAGATTCTAAGATGGTTCGAAAAGACGAAGTCACCTGTAATGTTATCATTGGTGACGACAAGAAAACCGTGGTGAGTTTGGGCGGTTCCTGATTGTAAAAGTTCTCTCCTGATTAGAACATTTCGAAAAATGATAAACTTTTTTGACTGACCCTTTCCCTTCTTCAGGTTTATGCGATTCGAATTGGAAATGGTCCGAGTATGCAAAAAACTTATGACGAGTATGATCGATTCTTCACAACTGTAAGTTTTGAACATTTTTCTGATCCATTCAAAATTTATTTCAGATGAAAGACTCGATTCCTGCAACAATTTCTGTTCCACCAAAGAAAAGGTTTTTGCAAGCTGACAGCAAGTTCTTCGAAAAAAGAAGACTCTGGATTCTTGTCATTAGTCAGCATCTTGTAGATAATCATTTGAGAAGGTAATCTGATTATAATTAGTGAGTTTATCAAACTTTTTTTCAGTGACGACGTACGTCGTTTCTATCACATTGAAGTTCCTGATGATGACGAGAACAATGTCGATCTTGGGCCCAGTGAGAGAAAAACGTGAGAACACGTTATCATAACACCGCTGTATGTTTTTGTTTTCAGAGCTAATGCCACAGATTTCGATTTCCTGACTACGATTGGCAAAGGAAGTTTTGGAAGAGTCTATCAAGTACGTCACAAAGAAACAAAAAAGATCTACGCAATGAAAGTGCTTTCGAAGGAGCATATCAGAAAGAAGAATGAGGTAATTAGTGGTCATATTGCCTTGGAAAAGTATCTTTAAGGTCAAACACGTTATGGCTGAACGGAATGTTTTAATCAACAACTTCAAACATCCATTCTTGGTCTCTCTTCACTTCTCGTTCCAGAATAAAGACAAATTGTATTTCGTTTTGGACCATTTGAATGGAGGAGAGGTGAATATCAAAACGTTTGAAAAAATTCTCTTTTCATTTTTTGATTTATAGTTATTCTCTCATCTCCAACGCGAAAAACACTTCAGCGAATCCAGAAGTCGTTTTTATGCAGCCGAAATCGCATGTGCTCTTGGTTATTTGCATGAGAAAAATATTATCTACAGGTATCCTTTTGATTGGTTTCTATTTTCATGTCAAAAATATATTTGATTAAAAGGCATTGAGTGACAGGTTGTACCAGAACTAATTCATGTCAGAAAGAAGTCATAAAGACTCAGGTTTTTTTCAGAGATTTGAAACCTGAGAACTTATTGCTGGATGACAAGGGATATTTGGTTTTAACCGATTTTGGGCTCTGTAAGGAAGATATGCAGGGCAGTAAAACAACTTCCACTTTCTGCGGAACTCCAGAATACTTGGCTCCAGAAATCATTTTGAAGAAACCATACGACAAAACTGTTGATTGGTGGTGTCTCGGATCCGTACTTTATGAAATGATTTTCGGTTTGGTAAGTAAAAAAGATCAGTAAACGGAGATAACTCATATGAACTGAAAAACTAAAAGATTCGTGTGAGAAATGAACAGATATGGATAGGTTGAAAAAATAGTTCGTCTGGAACTTTTTCTGCTCACACGATTACTCACACGTGTATTCTAATGGAAACTGAGCACCAGTCAACCTAAATATATCACGACAAACCAAATAAATTCATAAATCAGAAAGAAAATACCCTCAAATTAGGTTTATACAACTTGATTTTATTTTACTAAACTTCTCTTCTTCCCATTTATTCGGGTGGTTCTTTTCAGCCTCCATTCTATTCGAAGGACCACAGTGAAATGTATGACAAAATCATTAATCAACCACTTCGTCTCAAGCATAACATTTCTGTCCCATGTAGTGAGCTCATCACCGGACTGCTTCAAAAAGACCGTTCAAAGCGGTTGGGTCATCGTAATGATTTCCGTGACATTCGTGATCATCCATTCTTCCTTCCTGTTGATTGGGACAAACTTTTGAATCGCGAACTCAAAGCTCCGTTCATTCCAAAAGTGAAGAACGCAATGGATACATCCAATATATCAAAGGAATTCGTGGAAATTCAAATTGATCCTGGTAAGGTTTTTTCTCATTCTTATATTCCAAAGCAATCTTCGTATGAGTAAGCATGAGTACATTTAATGGCCAAGGTATTTTCCACATGTGTCTAGTTTATGTCTAGTTTCTTTTCACCTGCTTTGAAAAGATCCAAGTAAACCCATAACAAATCTGCCGGGATTATAATATAGCATTATCCTGTTTAGAACTTCGCTCACCGCACTTCCAATGCAGAAGATTTACCTTATATATGTTATATAAAATTGAGCTCAACACGTGAGTGAGTAAAACATATATGCACATAACTACACGTATAAGTTCGTCGGAACCAAGCGTACACACCGCTAATTAGGGCCGGGCTTTGCTCGCATAGTCTCACACACTCTTCCAGTCATACACTCACCAACACGGGGCAACGAGGGGACCCAGCTCATAAACCCAAAACTCCGCCCTTTATCCTCTTTTTCCTCGTATTCTCGGTTTGAGTTTCAGCTTCGTTGGCACCACAACAACTCGCTGTCACTCACCGTGACCATGACTTCGAGAACTTCACATTTGTCGACACAAACCGTGTCCTTGTTTAAATTGTCATTGTTTAAAATCTTGAGAAAAAGTTATCATTGTATTTTCTATTTATTTTGTTATATTTCTGTTTTTTGTTTGTCAATATCTCTATTAACTTCCATTTTTCCAAATTCCCTCCTTCTCTCCATATTTTGGCTCTGTTATATTTGTTTGGTGTAGTATAAATCTCCGATCTTTGGTAGTTACTACTTCTAAGATATGCGCGAGTTTTTAAAAGTGTTTCTCGTTTTCAAGACAAAAGAAACATGATCAGTGAGCTTGTGCTACTTTCTAATGCATACGCATATTTAAACTTGGCATGGATCCAATAGAGAAAAGTCAGTTACCCATCACATTGCAGAAGAAACGATCAGAAAACATTTCCCGTTTTGAGTTGTACTTTATGACACAAACTACAAACAGGCAAAGAAATTGTTCACTTTGGTACAAAACAAATGTCAAGGGAGACAAAAAGTACATTTGATATTGTATTTTTAATCTGTTTGGATTGAACGTTGAAATATCACCTGCTTTGGACAGGTTTGTCATTCTTGAATTGAAAGATGCCCTTTTTCTGATTGAAATTTAATAATAACATGTCTTCTACATTGAGTACTCAGAACTATGAATTTTCCGGTTAAATACTATGCACTTTTAGTGGTTTTTGCTGATTCAAAAAATATTTTTGTCGGTTTCAATGGTTTTTATGTAGTTTGTTTCAATCGTTTTGACTTTTCATTGATGCCGTGATAGACTGAGTCATTTCTAGTTATGAACTTTCACGTCTGGTCCAGACTGAAAATTCGTTTGGATATCCCACCAATTCCTACTTCCTCTCCTAATTTTTTTGTCCATTTCCTTCATTCCAGTAAAAAGCCATGAACATTCCATCGGAATTGAAGTATGTAGGTCCAATAGACGAAATGAGACGCAGAGAGAGTCTTGAAGAAAACGACAAAAACGAGAGAAAGAGACAATGCGAGTTTTCATATTCACAACCAAACACAAAAGCTTAAACCTCCGGGGCTCATGACACCACCAGTAGAAAAAAATGGAGGGAGAGAAAGAGAGATTAAAGAAACCAAACCTTTTTGGGAAACTACCTGATGGAAAGGTGCAAGTTCTAAGTTCCGTACATTTTCGTTCCCCTTTTTCGGATTTCTTGTCTCTCTATTTTCTCTCAGTTTCTTCTATTACTTGATCGCCCTGGTAATCACTTCCATGGGCCACCTGCGTCTGGTCAGTTAGGAAGCGTGTATAGCTTATACATACCTTATCTTTTACTTTTTTTCTACATTCTTGTTTTGATGTATTCGTTTTGCGATTTTTACAGCTGTTGGCTTTTAGGGTTTAAGGATATCATCCATACGAGTATAAATAGTGGTCAGGATGAGTGAATGAAAATTTCTGTTTTCCAGCAGGAATACATTCAGAAGCAAGTAAGGAAGAATGCAAAACACTCAAATGTATCCTTTCCAATTTTCAGTTTTGATAAGACGTTCATTTATTTTCCCGATCTATGTTTTACGGAAAAGTTCCAGATGTCTTTGACCAGAATTTATTTTGACACAAAAGAAATCCAGCTTGAATTTCTGGCAACACAGTTCATGATGATCCATCTTTGTGTGAGTTCATTACGTGAGCACTTAAGATTTTCTTAGTCTGCAGTCAACTTCCATTTAGGCAATTGCTTATTCCTATGTTAAAATAATGAAATATTTTCTACTTGTTAAGAGTTTGTCAAAACTCAACCACTCTTACTAATTAACGATGTTTTACTAGATTTGAACTCCCAACACATAACTTCACACGTTGTGAAAATGTGTCTAGATTGAGTTTTTGAAGAGCTTGAATAACATAGTCTAGGAAGCAAAAAACAAACCAAACTTCCTCAGTCATTTCAAAAAAGTTTCGAATTTCCATCTAACTTTCCATTTTCTTTCTGTTTCTCTTTGTTTTTTCTCTTTTATTGTTGCTGTGCATTTTTGCTCATCTTCTAAGGTTGCTATGTTTCTTCTCTCCATTTTTCACTTTAATTGCCTTTTCTTCTATATTCTTCTTTTTTGAAATCCATCTGCTCGTAAAGCTCCCAAACATTTTTCGTTTCATGTTGTCCAGAATTTCGTCTTCCACGCCATCCGCCTCCCAGGCGCCCTTCTCCTATAACATATCAACAACACCGAGTGGAAATGAGTCAGGAACAGATTATGACGAGATATGGCCTTACACAGTACAATCCACAATTCTTTTTGTGCTTTTCATCATATGGATGTGAGTTTTAAATAACATTAGTTCGGTTCCAAACCGTTAATTCATTACAGGGTAATTGGCATGTTTGTTGGCAGAGAGGTGATACTGGTGTTTCTAGATCATCGGAAGAGAAAGTGAGTCTGTTTTTCAAGATTTCCAAAAAGAAGAGAAGTACGAAAACGTAAACTATCATCCATCAAATGAACGATAATTAGAGTCAGATGGCTAAACGAGCCGTCATTGAAATTGAAAAAGAAGAAAGTGGAAGACAAAAGCTTCTATTGGAAAAAGATGGATAAGTGATGAAGCATGGAACAACATTTAAGAACTTGTTTATTTGAATTAACAGGAAAAATGAATTGGATGGATTTTGAATGAAATGAAGAACTGACTTTTATCTTTGCTAAAGGTTTAGGAAATTATAAGTTGATATAAAATGCCTCGAAAAAATGTTGAAATCTGTTAACCCTGTTTAGTAACAGGTTACTCATCCAATCTGACAGCTCTTTTTTCTCGGTGGAACACGAAGCAAGAAAAATAGATTTAGAATTATTTTTCGCAATCAAAATCTTTCTATGAACTTGGAAAATTTTGGAACAAGCGATAACTTATCTTGTGGTTTTTAACTCAAAACTGATAAACCCAAAAAAAAACCTAACAAATTACCTCGAATTACGTCATTTAAGACCTGTGAATTTTGAAGTTTTTTGTTCAAAAACGAATGAATAACTAATAGATCGGGCCTACACATTTTCACTCATAACTCGGAAATTCAATCTGGCACAATTTCACCTGTGCAGAAACAAAAACTTACAATTTTCAAATTGCAGAAGGAAGCCTACTTTGCGGAAAAGGTCTTACAATGGAGCATACAGTGTTAAGAAAAAACGATACGTGAACGACAAAAACTACCAACCAGTGGCTAACGGAGGAAACGAAATTGTGTGATATATACCCGTCTATTTAGAATTATGATTTTTATCTGCTGGGAATTCACGTGTATTTGGGATTTTCATCATTTTTGAATTTGGAAGAATCGTATCTTTCTTTTATATTTTTAAAATTCAAATCAAATTTAGATCTGTGATTTATTTGGACAATGTTTTTGTTCGTATGTACAGAACATTTGTTATTCACTTAATCCATATGTATGAAAATAAAATCTTGTTTCCAAAAATACAAATGACGGAACATAGAATAAATCACTATACCAAGATCTGATCGAGTATGGTTGTAGTAAATATGAAAATTTAGTGTGAATTGCTTCAGCAATACAAAAAAACCTCCTCCAGACCCATTTTTTTCTGGTGGTTCTATCCTGACAGCCCAAAAAAAAGACGTTTTGATGCCATCTGAGTACGGTAAGTGGTAGGATCATGAAAAATTCTTTCCGGTAGTTATTTTCTATCCTAAACCGAACTGCACTCACAGATTTTCGATAACTGTTCTGGTTCTGAAAGAACATCAGAAATTTAGGTGGAGGGGGGTCCTATCATTATTGACCGCAATGTGTATTTTCTATAGCTGTATCTTAGAGCGTTTAATTTTTCTGTTTTGTAAAAACTCAAATCAATTAATATCAAAAATTTCTTAACAGCCGCTTCAGCTTTCTCATACTAGAACGTTTCTGCTGCAAAACAAAAATTGAATTAAACAAGAAACAAACAACATTCTGAAAAAAATTTAAATTACTATTCAATCGTTTATAGATTTTCATTTTCAAACCAATATAGATATTGTTCAGACATTATATAAAAATCCGACGCCAATTTGACTATTCTCTATGCTCCATTTGTAGATTTATCTGCATTCAATATTTTATGATTCTTGAATAGTGGGAGAACAGTGACATTTGCTTTTTCTAAAAAGAATAGAAAATTATACTCGTTCAATTTCATTTTTCTTCCCACATCCTACTAATCCTCTGAACAGATTCCTACGGTATACACCCGCGATTGGCATTTTCAAAATATCAATGGTCTCTTTTTCTTTCCAGATCATTCTCAATTTTCATTCCTTATTGTTTTTTCTCACAGTTTTGGATGCGTTCAAAGAAACAGTAGGTTTATCTTTTCACATTCCAGCTGATCTTTGACAAGACAATACTGACAGTCTATTGTCCTACCTTGATGGAGTGACCATCTGCCACGTCATCACTCTTGTCTATTGTTCACAGTTTCTCTATTCCTTTCAAGACCATTTTTTACCAGGAGTATGTGTAAAGAATGAGAACAGAAGAGGGATGGGGAAGAGGTCAGCTGGACGCGCAGTATGGCCTCTCTCCTCTCGACAAACCATCATTCTTACCTCATTGCACTGTTCTGTGCGTACGTTCCCTTTACTCTCCTCTTTCCTTCTCTTTGCATTGATTTTCGTTGGTCCGTTACTCATTTTGTATTCCAGAAACAACCGAGAATGCAGAAGAAGATCACTCCAATCGTTGAGAACACCGCCAACACATTGGAGAGGAAGCACGAGGAATATGTGGTAATTCCGGTCCGCGATCCAGAAGAGCTTCAGAATCGGTACGCGAAGGCCCACAAATCTACTGGGAAAGAGTTGGCCGTCTTCATGGCCATCCTCATCGTCATCGTGATGGGCTTCTTTTTGGCAGCAAAATTACTTTAAATGACTGCCTATAATTTCAATCAAAGTTTTTTTCTCTTTCGAATTCCCTTTTCTGCTGATCTCTTCACCAATAAAAACTTGTGATTGAAACGCGTTCTATTTTTTCTTATCGAAACAGTTTTTCAACTATTCGTGCTCGTTCTGGCCCTCTCCAGTTGGCCTCCTCTGTCTTCCCGCAAAACGTTTCGCTCCGTCAGTCAGTGTGTGTTGACCCTTTCTTCGCTCTTTCTCTCTCTTGGATTCCTTCTCTCTATTTCTACGCTCGCGGGAGAGACAGCAGTCGTGCCGTCGATAGCTCAGTTGGTAGAGCGGAGGACTGTAGAGTCAGTGGTTATCCTTAGGTCGCTGGTTCGAATCCGGCTCGACGGATTTCTTTTTTGTTTTTTTTTCAAGACTTGGTCTTTGAAGCTAATCACTCTAGTCACCGCCAGAACAAAAGAAAACGTTTTTTGTGTCGATTTTATTTAGCTTTGAGTAAATTTCCGAAAAGTATTACCTGCAATCAATCATTGGAGTTTCTCGGAGGAAAATACATGATTAATCCAAACAATAGCTCTAACTCCAAAGCGATTGAATATGCTTAACGAGGTAGTTGTAAAATTCTTGATCTATCCTCTCATTGCAAGAAACTGAAGCATGTTTCAAAAACACACTGATTCTTCTATTGCCAGAATTTCAGGTAATCTTTTCAAAGAGCTTATGTGTATCTCATTTGTTGTTGGAAATTTCAGATAATAGAAAAAAATCTTCTCATTTTATCTTTCTTCAAACTCACGAGGAAGAAAAAGAAAACGTTTTGAAACACATAAGTTATATCGCCAGTTTTATTGCAGATCGAAAAGAAACCCCGAAACGATTTTTTTTTCAGCCCCGAATATAAGTAAAAGTTATCGTGATTTTTTCATTTATTTTTCAATTGTTTCTTTTTTGGTTAATCTGATTTTTGTGCTAAAAAACAATCTATCAGACTCATAGATACAGAAACATCTGTGAACTTTTTTTTAAAAACAATTATTAACTAAGATGACACAACGCCAAATGAAGATCACGAAATATTTAGCTTTTTAGAGTATGAGCTATGTGAGGCATTTGTCGTTCAGTCCTTACCGGTCACATGGCGATTTTGTGCGCATTTTGGAAATTTCTCCACAGCACTGCTATAATAAATTGTTTTAACGATTTCTCCGAGCATTACATTATTTTTTCACCGTTAAATGCACTCACCACGGTTTAAAAAACTCATCTATCTACAGTACAGGGTCATTCCACAATTCTCATAAGTTGTCGAATGAACCCGTACTGTGGATCGACATTCCGTTCTTCAGTTCAAAGCATTGGCAGATTGAAGTATTGATGGAATGACAGAAGCATAGTGGTTCGATTTCATCAACAAATTCTGTTGCAATAAACAAAACGGACGGTGAGTTTTGATTTGAGGGGAGAGATACTGATTTTAGGCAAACGAGAAATGACCACGTATATGCAACTGCAAATGTATTTTCCAATCGAGACCAATTGTTTATAAAAAGCTATGTACCTTTGAACAAAGATAAATTGTAAACGCAAATGAGAAAAAGAACGGTGTGGGTCGCCCGCTCCTGGTACTTTGCAATGAAAGCGATTACAATTGGAATTAGCTACTTACAATTCAAAAGGACGTCGTTGGAGACTTCTAACGAGAGGTTCAAATAATTTTACAGAATTAGGGTTGTCAGTAGCGATGTTTGCTTAGTTCACTCATTATGAGCACTGAAGTAGGATAGAACTGAGAAAGTTTTTTGAAGCTTTGATGGTACATAACTTACCTCAGGTTGATTTTAGCCGGAAGTGAATCTCATAGTGCCTCAAAAGCTTTCTGTACTGCTCAAGGGTCTTCCAGTGGGGCCCATAATCATTACAAGCTCTGTTAGATTAACCGAATTTAATCCGAGTTTATCGCAGCTTTTCCAATAATCTTGTAAAGTCATGTATTTGTTTCCGTTCTCGGATACTTTTTGGGCATTCATGGAAATTCGATTTTATCAGGCCATATAGTCTCTTCATCGGCTATTAGGTCGGAACATTTTTTTGTGTATTGTTATTTTGTGAAATTCTTAGATTAATGCCAAAATCAAGCCCCATATTTTGTAAGTTCGAAAACAATGTCAGTTATTTTTTCCCACTGGCGGACACCTGGTAAATAATGATTGGTAATTTTCAAACCAACATATTTCGATTCTTCAGGAAAAGAAATATATAGTCCATTCTTTCATTCACTCATCATAAACCAGAAGAACACTTATGAAAAACCAAAGATAAACTATATCATCAAATACTTTTCGGGAAAAGTTTTCCGCAAAGCGTCTGACCTTGGTATGAAGTAGTTATATAACCATGGTTTTGATTGATGTAGGAGAAATTTGTTGCGGTTTTCGAATTTGTTTTATTAATGATTTTGTTGTCTTCCATGTGTATTGCATTCAGTCAAGCACTTATTCGCAAGTAGAAACGATATTCAAAGCGTGGAATCCATTTCGAGCATGCAATTTTGCCCAGCGTTTGTTTTTTTTTCAATCATATACATTTTCCAATATTGAGTTATTTTCTTCTGCTTCTTTGTTTCACATTATCTCATCAAACCTGAACAGCGAATGACGACTTTATTTCGTCGTTTTCCCACATTTTTTTCACTTTGCGGAAATTAAGATTGATGGAGAGAAATCCAAACCACTAATCAACTTTTTTCCTGTTAATTGATTTGCCAGGAGTGTTTGATGAAGATTGAGATATCTTCCGATTGTATCCTTATCTTACTGTCTTATAACAAAAATGTTTTCGTTTCGAATCAAAACTGTTTTGTTTTCATTTGATCTTTAGTACCAAACTGTTGGAACATTTTCCTGGTGAGATCACGTGATTTCCTGGTTGTGATGAAAAGTGAAAAAAAAAACAGTTAAGGATGAAGTAACACATCTTAATGCCCATTTCGAATGCACATAATTCTAGAATATACGATACCCTTACTTATTTTTCAATTTGCAATGCATTTCATGCTCAGTCACGCCTTCGGCTATTCTATCCTTTCATCTAGAAAAAAATCTGAGCTTTCATTAAAAGTATTCAGCGATTGTAGCAACTGACACTCATTCTTCTTTCTTCTTTTCAGAAAATGCATCAAGTAAGATTTGCGGCAGACTGGAATTAGCAAGAAAGAATTGGTTTCTGATTAGTTGATACAATCAAGAATCTTTGGTTGTCTGATGAATAGGTTCTATTGGGAAGAAGTCACACTAAAAGATTATCGGGCGCTCCCTTATTCATCAAATTTTTGTTCAATTTGGAGTTTAAGGCAGAGTAATCTACAATCCGCTCTAAGCTCTAGGCAGGTTATCATCTGAAAAATAGTATGCCAGGAAGTAGTGGTACACTCTAATTTCCGGCAGATTTTTTTTCACAAAAAACTGGAATTGTCAGCATTTCGTCTACTGGCTCTTGTCTAACTTGAGACTGAGATTCAAAATAGCTACGTTTGTCTGTGACGTTTTCAAATTTTTGAACTGCTGTTTTCAAAACTTGATTAAGCAATAACTTTGGAAAAATTCGAATTTGTCATTTCAAAAACATAATCCAGCGCATGAAGGAGAGGAAAAAACCGGGAGTTTCGTGACAACGCATGTGCGGGAACAATTTTCGTACAAAAACTTTTTTTCGATACTTTTTCTGATTACTTGGAAGAAAAATCAAAAACACAAAAGTTTTCAAGCTCATCTCACTGAGAATGGAACACCTCTCAAGCATGGCGATGGAACAAAATGGATCTCTATAACTACATCTCAACTGAAGGTAGCTTCCTATTTAGGGGCAATAACTTATCCATAAACATAGATTGTTAACAACAAATCGCCTGGAAATATGTTTACGGCAACACCATATTTTTACCTACCCTCTGGCGCTATGTTATTTTCCCTATGCCTGAGGAGGTCTTAATGTCAAAACATCTCTTTTTTCGTAATCTCCTCCTCTTTTTTGTGCATTGTCTAAACCTCACCACGATTGATAATGTATTCCAATTAGCTCTGTCACATGCCGTCTTAAATTTCCTCTATGACATCTCATTTTATCCGTTTACCTCTTCTTTATCCTATTTTCTTTTCTATCCCTCGATTGGCTTCGTTTTCATAGGCAAACCATAAAATATTAGAAAAAGAAAAAACGAAACATTCTTGTCAAAATTTATTCGCTTTGTGCGATGTACATAAAATACGTAATAGCTCCGCCTTTAGAAAGAGGCAAAAATGGAGATGAATGAAGTGTTTGGCGGTGGATGGCACCCTAAGCAGCTTTTGCTTTTTGTTAGCCACACAGAGTTGTTTTTGTTTATGGCTTCTTTAGACGTTTTCTGTTTAGGCGGCCGTGCCACACACGAGTGTTTTTCAGCCTACATGCTCCGTTTGTAGAATATAGGGAGTGTATACTTCCTACTCGTTCAGTCCCTTATTGAATGTTTCAAAGTGTGTCCTGCAACTTTTTTCTGGTTTCCTTATTTTTTTTTCTGAAGAGTCGATGGGAAGACTTTTTTCTCCATCGTCTTCTCCTTTTTTTCCCTTCCGTCATTCTCCTTTCCATCGTCTTCTCATTTTTTGTGTGCGTACATCACAAAGCTTTGTACCTCGCATTGCTCAATCTCTTCTCTTATTCTCAACGCATCGTCAGGGTGTCGGTGTCAGACCGCGCAGCGCCACGGCAGGGGGCTCCCTCCCCGTTTCTCGCCCCGTTAGCCAGGCTTCTATTGATTCCATGATGAGCAGGAGGCACAGCGCCACGGCTGGAGCTCTTTTTTTGCCTCTCACACACGTCTCTTACCGATATGTAGAAAGAGACAAATGCCTCGTTTGCACTGACGAATGAATGCATGAGAAGGAGCCGTGAAGCAGAAAAGAATAAGAAACAGAAAGATTGAAGCTCGAAGTGGAAAAGCATATATGGGAAGGGTGCAGGCTTTCTTGAGCCAATGGGATATCTCGTAATCTGAGAATTTGTATAGAGAGCAAATATTGCTTTCAGTAAGAATGAGTAGATTCATTTGCACACATTCTCAACCTTCCTAATCCCAAATGGGAGTGAGTATGCCGCTCGTGTGAATGACATATTCAAGACGACATACAGTATGCCATAATCCTTATTAAGTCGAGTTTTCTTGTCAACCAAAACACAAAGTGCACACTCTCACTATAATTTTCATGAGAAAAAGTTGTTTTGGTATTCCAGTAAAGTACACCAACACTATAACTAGCATGTTGACATCGTGAGAAAAGGCCATTTTCACGAGAAAATCCAAGAAGCTAAAAACAACTAGTTGTAAATTCCAAATGGCTTATCATTTGGAAACTCACTGTAAATATTGCCTTAAAATGTATAAATATTGCAAATTTTTTGGGTTTCACTTCCTTGTTTCTCGGAATGCAGGTCTGTGAAATGTTATAAAACTGTTACTACCAAATAGGAAAACGAGGTTGCTTTCTTGAGAATACAAGTTTCATTGCTCATAATTTTTGAAAACCAGTAGAAGGTAGCAAAAATTAGTAGCATTCATCTGTATATTTCTAATGAGTGATTATCAAGAGAAAATAACTAGTATTCGAAATTTTTTTCCTTGAAATTCTTGCGTGTGGTCCGGTATTTTCTTAGTGGGTGGTCTTTACTTAGTGGGTGGTCCATCTTCTTAGTGGGTGGTCCAGTTTCTTAGTGGGTGGTCATTTTATGAATTCTTCAAATCACACTTTCAACAGTAGACCAGGCTCTGTTTCAAAAAAGTAAATGTACTGAAAACACGCAATGAGACTGTTTCAGTCAGATTGAGATTAGGAACCGAACTTATGAGTTCATTATCCACCAACACACGTTACTAAAAGTTATGATTTTTGAAACCAGGCCAGATACGCCTTAACCCCCTTCTGGATGAAAATTCGTGGTGGAACTTCCTAACATGAAAAATTATTGAACTTAGGTTTTTAGTTTTCATACTTCTAATTTGATAACGTTGTTAATGAAAAACATCACATTAAGAGATTGAACATTTTCTTCGTTGGAGGTCGAAAAGTGTTCTTCGCTATTTCGAAATTAGGCGCCAAGTGTCAGTCGGCACAATATCTCACATGCTATCTTGCCTAGGTACTAAACAAGTTGGGTTAGCATGCGGACAAAAAACGACCTTGGAACTGTAGCCTGGTCTGCGTCTCCACAGATTTATGCAAATGCGTGATGTTCTACGCCCGTGTTCAGTTCGAAACCGAATAACCTTCGTTTTTGAAATTTCCTCTTCATTCTCTTCTTTTTTGGTTCCCATCGTTGTATTTTTCTCCGCTGCCAGAATCTTAATGAAAAAGCATTTGTTTAACTTGAGCCCTAGGCATGGACCAAATTGAAAACTTTTTTTCCTTCTTCCGTTTGGTTTTTTCTTCTTGTGACATGTGGGCCAAAAGCTAATAAGATGGGAGGCGGATGCTGCTGCAGAGGCAATGAAATTTCGAATTTTTTTCTCGAACCTCATATGTTTCGCTTTTTACATCCCCAAACTTTTTTTGATAGAAAAGCACAAGTCTTTATTTTGCTCATGAACGCAAAAGCAGCAAAAAGGCGCCTCGCAGAGAAGGAAAACGAAAAAGGATAAAAATGTCCGGGTGATCGTTTTATGGCTTTGCGGACAGGGTGGTCCTTGACAACCCGAGCCCGTTCTCTTGCTTTTATTCTTCAGCTTTCATTTATACATATTCGACATATACTGAGCTACATAGACCTATAATTTTAGGATCTGTTCAAGTCTGCTAAAGATGATGCCGAGTGATATGATGAACCCTCCAACAGGTATAGTAATTATTTCAAATTTGTTTATGAAGGGAGTCTAATATCGAAATACATTTGTTTGAAACTTTTACTGTTGTGGTCAAAAGAAAAGAGTCATCGTGAAAAGAAAAAAAGAGTAGAAATACACCCAGCTTCTGCAGACATGTAGGTCGGTGCAACATGCTGTGGGTTGACCACAGATCGATCTCGGGTTGAATAACCTTGGTGGCCTCCACGAAGTCAACTTCTGACGGCTCTTCTTGCTTTTTTTTTCGAATGAGCGAATATCTGTTTCGGATTTTTACTTCAATTGAGAATTCGCCTATGAATACCAGTAACAAATGACACACTAAATGTGTAAGTATCTGGAACGTTGGGAGAAAATGGGGATTCTTATCTTATTCGTTCACACACGTCGCACAGTGCAGCTTTCTGATTTTTACTTGCTCGTCTCGTATGTTTTGAAATTGGGTGAGCCCAATAGCTACACGGGTTTGGAAGACATTTGAAGTTTCATTTCAAAATTCGAGAAACGTCCGAAAGAATTGAAATTCTAAACGTCATTCTTAGCTACAATCTCTGATTTAAATACAGAGCAACCTTCCAAGAAGGTCTACAACAAACTTCGCTGAAACTTAGATTAAACTTTCGAAATCCAAGAAGAATTTTTGAAAGCGTTTCGAGTACCGGGTTTTTGGGTAAACCGAAATCACTGGCTACTTCTTTGTGCTTTCGTCACTATTGTCGAAAATGTCTATAGATTCCGGTTAGGCGAAGTCTTGAGATCCAGACTGAGACGCCTAAACTTTGTTATCTATCTGACTTCTGCTGAAAACCCTCCGAGAAGCAAACAATTAGTGAGGTGATTTCTTTTGGAAATAACGTTTTCGTATCACATGTTTCACTTTTCGAAATTTATTTTTAATTGATTAGTGCTCCTTATCTTTAGAAACAAGTAGCTAGAATCCATTTTTCACGATATTGTCCCATCTGACATCATTCCAAAGGAAAGTTTTTTCCTAATCAACATCAGAAAAGTTTTATTTGCAAGTCGCATTGAAGTTATTTTCTTTTTTTCGTGTCATTCCTTCCGTCCAGCTCTGATATAAATTAGTTGAAATTACTAGGGAATTTTAAGCTGGTACGTTGTTGAGCAGTACGAAATTGCTGGCAATCATACACATGGTTATTATAAAATAGTTTACATCCTCGTTTTTGTTGTTTTATGGGAACACAAACAACTCATATTCAAGGAAAATTTCATGACTAATGGAAAACGTTTTTCATTATTACCGATAGTTGTTTTCGTTTGTTCAACTGATGTGGGAATTATGAGAAAAAATCCGATCACTGAAAACATCTAACCAACTCTCTGTCCGAACGTTTCATTTTTTTCCCTTCTTTTAATTTCCACAGTTTTTAAAAATAATGTTTTCAGCAAGGGTAGTGGCCATGCAGGGCATTAGAAATATTCTCGAATACGAAAGTCTCCAACCTGGGCAACTTACACCAGAGCAACTTGCCGCAAATGGAATCACTTCTCAGTATGACCTTCTCAAACTTCTGTTTTCCATCGACAAAGACTTTGCAAGAAGTATTATGGACTCGCAAATCTGCAGACATCCAGTTGCTCTTGATATTCAGAACACTCTGTTGAACTTCCAACCAGGTTTGCTCAATTTGCTGATCTCAGTGACCACGGATCCCACGCACCCTTTATATCATGAAGACAACTTCAAAAGAGTGAGAGATCTGATTGACAATCAATTTCCAACAACTTCGAGCAGTCTGGAAGACGTGCAGCAGTGGGGAAGTGATTTGAAAGATGCTCTAGTCGGTTTCATTCACATTTCTATCATTTGTGCAAACTTCTCCGCGGATGATGCATCTAGAGCCATAGGCAACAGCACATTGTTTCCCGGAATCAATCCCATCCTCTTCAGTTCTTTCTTTATCGATCGAGCTAGACGAATGAAACCACACCCGGCTCCATATCGCATCGGAAAAGGAATCACTAATCTCAATGGTATTCTGGTGCATGGAAATGTTCCACCAAACCTAGAAGGAGTTATCACTGAAGTTGCCACAGCTCATAAGTATTTTCTGGGAAGGAAACTGACCATCTTGAAGAATCTCGAGCCAAATGACATGTTCACAGTGGGAATCTACAATGTCATGACTATCGTGAAGGATTCTCCGTTCATGTGCATTGGATATAGAAGTGAGTTTGAAGCTAAGTTTGGTGACTCAAAAGAACATGCCCGCCTTGATGAAGCTATGAATTGAAGACTTGGCTCTAAGTCTACAATTATCAAGGTATAGTCAAATTTAATGTAGACAGAATTAAGAATAAGACCATGTCAATCAAACAACTGTTTTCAGTTCTGATATGAATCAAACTGAAGTTACCCTGGATCAGAACCGATGAATCAGAACACAGGTTTTGCTTCTGAAAGACTGAGGGTAAAGATACTCGAGTTTTGATTTGGGGGAGTTCTAATTTGAGCGATTCGGATAAGGAGTAGCCTAAGAAAACTTCGAAGACCCAAATATAACATATTGCACAAACAGGATTGAATTTCCATCTCAAATACTGTAATTTTTCAGTTGACAACGAGGATAGCCACAATGTCCCGGAAATCGGAATCGACTACAAGGACTTAGTTCCCGTTGTTTGCCTCAACCCAAACTGTTACCAACTTCGCAATTGTGGTCAGTTTCCCACTGTTTTCTTTCTTGAAAGTTGTTAATGTACAAATATTTCAGTGGTCTCCGTTCATCAGGATCGGTTCATCTATGTCAACACGAAATCGGTCAAACTCGGAGAACCACCGCTAGCAGCACGGAAGACTGTTGACTTCGACAAAATGCAAGAGGCTTGGGTTAATCATGCCATCAACAATAACCTTGGAGCTCCCCAATTGTGTGATCAACTGCAAGTCGAAGAAGAAAGAAGATTGAGATTCCGTGCAGTCAGAGGAACTGATCTCGGTTACAGAGTTCTTTGGGATGAAGAGTATTTATATTTCCTACGCCGAGAATACAGAGAGAAAATGGCACAGGACAACTTGCTGTTGAAACTCCATCTCACTCCGGCTCCAACAACTGAGCGCACAGGTGAGGAGCTTATATCCGATAGTTTTCAACATCCGTTTTTGCAAAAAAAAAACGTTTGAATGATTAGAAAATGATAGGGGATTTGTCTAGAGTGGCTCGATAATACGAAATGCTTCATTCACCTTTATTTATTGAATCAACTGAGCTAAAATTGTTGCTTTTGATAAACAGATTCATGACCATGAAATAGTCATACGATCTGCATAATTCCTGAGTTGATCTTGTTAGAATTTTTTCCGTGGCCAACTCGTAGTGAAAAAATTTATTCATTACGGTCAGAAAAATTTGAAAGTCCTGAGTTAGTCGGTTGCCAGGCCTTTTCCAAAATAATAACCTAGAAGTATTTTAACATTAAAAATATGTTTCAGAAGTCAACCTTCGTCTCGACGACATTTTCGTTATCACCGCAGTTCTCTTCATGCCAATCATCTACAAGAGAATGAATTAATTCAACGGTAATGCATTCTACTCCCGTGAAAGTTAATTGAATCTGAAGTTTGGTAGTTGTTCGGTAGAAATATTCAATCCACATTCGACACACTTGTGAGAAAATTTTTTTCTGAATTTTTCTATCGATAACGTCATTACTTTCAAACATATATTACCGTTCAGAAGTATACGAACAGTCATTTTTTGATTAATTTTAGCGGTTGACCATGATTTTCAGCATGCATCACAAAGTCAAAACTCTTTTGGTGTATTGAACATAACTTGAACTTTATTTAAAAAGCTAAATTCTTCTCTGTGCATTATTTTCCAAGGAGATACAGCAGCTTTATCTGCTTGAAATAGTGCATAGTAATGGTTAACTACAAGAATAAAGTTCCAGTTACGTTTGGAACAGTAAAAAGATTATGGAGCCGTAGAAAGATTGTTGACTCTAAAATGCATGCATGAAATCTTTTGAAAACGGCAAAAATTGACTGAGAAACGTAATATACTTCTGAACGGTAGTGTCTATATTTTTTATTTCCCAAATATTGAAATTAGCCTTATCTTTCCTTTCATCTCTCTTCTTCTCAATTATTCACATCTTTGATTCTTTATCAAATTATTTAGTTGTTCATTTGCGAACTTTCATCAGAACCTAATACTAACTTGTTCTATCAATGAGCCTTCCAGCTCAAATTTATCAAATTTTTTTATGCTAAAACCCCGTTACTTACCGTTTCAAAACTGACAATTTTTTGCTTTTGGCCCAACTATTGGGTGAGTTTTCAAAGCCCCGCTTTTGTTCTTTACTTTTCTTCATTCAATGATGATTCTTTCTTTAAATGTTGTTTAATGGTAACAAATTGTAATTAGTTCTAATCAAATGTCTTTTTTTCAATTGTTATCCGTAGTGTACCATTTCAAATGTAATTGTGGCATATCTTCTGAGATACTGCACTAACTTCTAAAAGAAACTTTCTCTTTCTACATTTCTATACCTTCACTTCACCTGTCCTGATCTTTATAGACGTCTTTTACATTCCTCCCAACTTTTTCCTTCTCTTTCCTTCATCTGATAAACTCCCTTTGATTGTTTTTGATCTACAGATAACCGTTCATCCCATCTTTTTCTCTGTCGCTTTATTGTACTTGACATTTAATGATACTCAACAGTTGGAAAAATAAATCAATCGCAAAAGGGAATTATGTCGAGAATAGATGAAAAGATTACAATGTCGTTTTAGGTATTTTGTTTCAGCCATGCATAGACTTCATCATACACAATGAGCATCACAGCGCCACCTGGTCCTAGTCGCATAACTTTTGGAAGGAGTCCTTTGTACAGAGCACCGAATCTGGAAATCAAAAATAGTTTTTGTTGAAAAATTTCGCTTTGATTAGAATCTTTAGAGGGATTCTCTTAACCAGAAAAATGCTGATCATTGTCTTGCCAGAGAATGATTGATAGTTCGTTAATTCTGAGGACATCTTTTGGACCACGGGTCATGGTGGCACGCTGGTCAGATAATAGTTAGATCATGATTTTTGTAATTGTGATTTCTGCATCAACAAATAAAAATATCAAAACGGAAACTACTACGGTGATGATCTTAGATGTTTTGAAAAAAATTTGGAACGTATGTTTCGCAAAATATTCTGGATTTATTCATAGGATTTGAACTTTACAGCTACATCTGGCTGAACTTCTACACTGAAAAAAAAGTCGTTTTAAAATTTACCCTTCTTCTTTGTAGACAAGGGAAATTGTTTGCATAGTTCCACTGTATTTCCGTGACAGTGGATCCGGTTGTGGACCTTGAATACGACTTTTAGCTACATCGAATGGAATGTTGAAAATTGAAGCTAAAGATCCGGCTGTGAATCCTAATCCAATTCTGCCTATCAAGTTGGTTGTGGGGTTTTGCTGAAAATGATTGATAAGAGATGAGTTGGTAATCATCGAACATACTTTGGCATCAGGAATAATATCTTTGCAACTGTGATACAGTCCGAAGTAAACCATGTTCCAAGCACCATGTCTTCCCAGAGTAGCCCCAAGACCACGGTATAGACCACTCGTTCCGAATCCCTCAGATTTATAAATTTCCCGTGCCATTGAAGCAGTCGATCTTTGCTGGAACACCGAAGATTAATAATTCATTTTTCATTCGTTTTTTTTTCTCCCATTTCCCTTTTCCTCGCAGACACCTTGCAAACCGAATAAGTCTCGGAAACCAAAGTTTACCTCTTTGACGCTTGACTTCCTGTCCGCTTGAAGTCTCACTTTCACCACCTCGAATGGGCAGATAACGATGGCTTCGGTGAGTCCAGAAAAGAGTCCCGCAATTGACATAGTCTGAAAATAGGATTATAAACGTCATAATTCGCGTTGAATGTTCGCTCAGTCGGTTGAAGCGGAAAGGTTGTGATAATAACTGATAACAGTTTTTTGCTCTTCGTGGCAGAGGCTTATTTTGAAAAATCACTTCGGTTTAGCCGAGTGTTTTCAACATATTATGACGGAGAAAGAGACAAAGCTGACTATAATATTTTCATGATCATGGAATGTAGTGCAACTTTTCAAAGTTACAGTATTACCTTTATCAGCAATTGAGAGAAAAAAGTTAGACTGCGTGTTTGGTTCCCAAAACGTCTTAACTAATGCAAAATATGTTTCATGCTACATGATCATAAAGTGGGGTTCGCAAGTTCAATAGTTCAACATACCACTGGCATGGGGATTCCCGAGTGTGTGAATGCTATTTTGTATTGCTCAAACGTGAAAAACTTCGTTGCTCTCTTTGGAGTTTCCGCTAAGATGGGAGGAAGAATTCCCTGTAAAAATCTCGTCAACTTTCTTCTTACAGTCAAGTTTCACCTTGTAGAATCCTCCAATTCCTTCATTCTTCAAAGTTTTCACAACACAATCCATCATTCCCTTGTCTTGTTGTCCTAGTTGAAGACGAGTTTTCACAACGTCCAATGGGTACATAAGACATACTTCCACGAGACCTGAAAGTCGATTACAAAATTGAAAGTAATAACTTTTGAACGTTCGAACATCGTGTTTTGATGGATTATCAAAGAGCATCAACCAAAACCTTTGGTGTACTATTCCAGAGAACTATTTTGCGTAGTATGAAGACTAAGAGTGGTGTCATAAAAAAGTTCTCTAAAGAATACATCGTGGGAGGCGTTTTTTGCTATCACTTTCTTGGGGATGACATTGTTTCACATGGATGATTGCTAATTGGTTGTTCTTTCACTTTTCACACAGAAAAATTCTTCCCAAGAATCTATCAAACTGATTATGACCTTCTTTAAAATTGATTCTTTGATATTAGGAAACTTTCAAAAATCAAGCATTGTTTTTGTGAAAGATGGCTTCACCGATTTTCAATATGACATGCTGTTTCATACAAAAAAGAAGAAGCTGTTTTGTAGTTACCGGCTGATCATGACGATCATCTACTCAAGAACATAAACAGTTTTTTCTTACAAAAAAACTGGGTACTCAAATACCGATGCTTTACATTGTGTCAGTGATAAAAGTCACACCACAAAAATGCTGCGTAGTGTTTTCTGAGTCACATTGTTGTTCCCTCGTTGAACCCACAACATATGCTCACCTGCGGACCCGCCAGCTGTGATTTGTCTGCCGCCCTCTTTCAACTTATCGGTCACACTCATCCTTGCTGTAAAAAAATAAATGGATAAGAGGACGAAAATAAACTTGACTTGTGAAGAAAAAAGTACAAACGGTTGTAATGAACAGAGTGATGTTTCTTGACGGACACAAAAATGAGTTTTGAATAAGGTTTTTTTAAACTTTGTTGAATACTAAGACATTATTCGCCGAGATCTATTCAAGATTGGTCACAGAAGAATGAAGTTCCGCAGAAGATAAAACTTCCAAAGAATCAAGAGAACTTGTGATCATTTTTTCGAAGAGAACTAAAATAACAAACAAAAAATCAATACGACATCTGCAGTGCGGTCACGTTAATACTGTTGAGAAGAGGGGTGAAGGCAACATCTGTATGCGGCACACCGTCCTATCTCTCCTTTTCATCGCTCGAGAGTCACACACATCGTTCTCTGGGTTGCTTTCAATCAAAATAGACAATAAAATAGATAGGAGAAATGAAGAATGTTCAATGATTTCGATATCAAACAGGACGCAAAAATACTGTATTTGCAGAGAATTCGGACCCTCATTTCGCATGGAGGACTTCAAAATCAACATTTTTTCTAGAATTTTGACGAAACTAAAAAAAACCGCAGTTTCTAAAAATACAGAATGACCAAACACTATTAATATTTGTAAACATCATCAAAATTCAATGAAACAGCAGAAATAAGACAACTGGGTCCGTCGACAAAAACAAAACAAAACACACAGGCGATGAGTCCTTTGCCACGTGAGCTGTTTGAAAACACGAGTATCTTCAGATCTGCAAAAATAAAAGATTCATTTTTCATGATTTGTGTGTTTTCAAGTAAACATTCGTGATCTTGATCTCCCATCGAAAACATACTCCGCAGCAGCAAAAAAAAGATTTATCTATATCTCACTAACCTCCGCGTTCAAATGATTTCTGGTTTGGATTTTCGGTTTTTAGAATGTTCCTATTTTCTCATTTCCCGTTTCCTTTTTCTTAATTTCTTGCCAGACGTGAAAATGGAAAGAAAGTGCTAGATGATACATCTTATCAAGAAATCAAGAGCGGCAGGCAAAAGAAGAACCCCGAATAGGTAGTTTTCTGTGAATCGTTTTAGTGTCTTCTATCAGTTACATTCATGTCTTCTTTCTGTCACTGGTTGGGTCAAACAAAAGGGTAAACTGTGTAATAACAGTGTCACTGTTTCTGAGAACAAAGACCTAAAGCTTTTGAGGAAAGGTACCAGGAAATAAAATTGGGCAATTTGTCATCTAGTACAAAGAAGGGACAACAACAGCCACTCAAGCTGATTACACTCTTTTTTTTTTCGATGGAGAAATGAAGATAATTCTATGAAGTTTCGAAATTCAAAACTGTATTATTGTTATCTATTCATCATTTGTTTGCCACATTTCTTTTCCTTTTTTAAATTATTTCAAACAATACACGTTGAGAAGGCAATAATACTTATCATCATTGGGTTTTTTTGATCAACAAAATTTATTAACGATGGTATTATTGTGTTCATTTTTCTTCAGAATTGGTCCGGATCTCGAAATGGCATATTCTCATGCATTTTATGAAAATGTTTCGAACTTAAGTAAGTTATACAGGATGACGTAGAAAATGATGGTGCGATGGGGGAGAAAATGGCTAAAAAGTATGGGGGTGTGTGTGCGTTTGGGGTGGGACTTTTGGATAGTAATTAGAAGGTGAAAAAAACTGAATATGATAAGAGAGAAATAAAAATTGGAGTCTACACGGAACTATTTCAACAGGGAAGTTAAATTTCAGATGTCTTATAATAAGATACAGCATGTTGTACTGAATATATGCAGATAACGTTCATTCATTTGCTCATATGGAACAGAACAGAACAAGTTGGTTGAATGGGGCTGAAGGGTTTGCGACCCGCAACTTTGCTATGCGACTGCCGCAAGACGAGATCGGATTTTCAGGAGAATATGAAGAAAGGGCGGTGTTGTCGTATATGACGAGTTTTTGAATGATGGTTCAGGGGGAGAAGCGAAAAGGTGAAACGAAACAACTGGAATGGAACGAAGAGAGATGGGAAATGGCTCTTGATCACAAAATATGACAATTGAAGAGGGCATCTATAAGACGAAGATTCTTGATCGATGATAATTATATACGTCCGCCACAGTTCTAGGTACGAGTGAAGAGGCATTGAATTGGCGAGAAGTAGCAGTTACGAGGGTAGGACTTCTTCTCTGATGCTCGCCGCACACGGTCGGTAAGCTCGAGACGATCTTGACGAGAGAGCTCTCGTTTAGCCAGCACACGTTCTGCTAAATCGCGTTCCACGAATTCGCGTTCCAGATCACTGAAAAAAGGTCATTTGCTGAATGATCATATTGAATTTGAATTAGGTGTACTTCTTGATCTTTTTAGTCGTAGTTGTCCTTAAATTGTCTGGAAGGGTAATTTTCCAGATGCAGAATGAGTGGAATGTAAATTAATTCTGACTCTTCTCCTACTCACTAAAACATGTACGATTCCAAATTTGAAATCGAATTTGCTATTCTAATTGAATTTGAAAACAATCTGAACAATTGAACCGACTTTCGATCTCATCGGAAGTAGAACTCAAACCACAATTTCGAAACACGAAGGACAAAAGATCCCTTTTCCTAATTTAGTTAGTTCTTTTTTGTTTTCTTCGGAACGGACAAACTCACTTTAGAAGCGCCTCGTAAATGGCTCGATCGTAGCGCTGAGCTTGCATGACGCTGGCGAGGGCAACAAGAGTGACGAGCAAGAAAGTGAGTACCCTCATGTTGAGATATTTGACACTGAAAAACACTAAATTGTCGGCAATAAAATAAAGGGCACTTATTCAAGCGGTGGTGGTAGAAAAAGGTTATACGAGCTGGGAGAGAACTACTCAATGAACAAACAAATAATGACGAATTGAGGGGGAGAAATGAAGGATGTGGTATATTATGGTGCGTAGGTAGTTGGAAAGTCTGAATGGGAATGAGAACAAAAATTTTGTGACGTGGAATCTTAAAGGCGGGGACTGCGGCGCCACCGACACTCCCGGCGCCGTCCCATCTGTGAATAGTGAGAAGCGAGAGGGGCGAAGGATGAATAGAGGGGAGGCGTCCAGCCGAAGACGTCTAGGGTGGTGGGCGGAGTAAAACGAAAAAAAAAGAGAAATAAGAGGTAGTGGTGTAATTGTAACATTGTCGAGGAGAATCAAGAAGTCGGGAAACCCCCTTTCATCGACAGTATGACTTCGAGTCTGATTGGGCGAAAAGCGAGTCGAAACAATGACAACACAGTCGAGAACTTTTTTTTTCTCAACCTCCACCTCTTTCCATCGCCAAGTTTCGTCGAGAAAGGGATGAGCTGATTTGAGCGTCCTGATAAAGTGTTATGGCTGTATGGCGCTGTGATAATGAGTGGAAATGAAAATAAGTAGACTTTGACCGAGCAGACCACAGTAAGCACACACTGTTATCAGTTTTGATTCTCCGAAAACAGAGTTGAAGGTCAGGAAGAGAACTCTATGATTCTAGGACATCGGTGGTGTTTGAAATGAACCCAATATTCCAAGTTTAATGCGATATTGGGCCAGAAAAAGGAAAACTCCCCTTTCGAGAAGTAAAGTGTGAAAATCTAATAATCGCACGTCAAGAAATGCTGGATTTTGGTTTTCGTGCAAGCAGGTGCTATAATTTAATGAAACATTTTTCAGATGTCGACGGTGGTACTAGCCGAGAAAATCGAAAGTTCTTGATTCTCAACTTTTTTTTTCGTTTTTTTTCCAATTTATGCTCGTAGACAAGTTCGTGAGAGTTTGATGTAATGTGGGATACCTTCTATTGTTTTTCTCAATGACACCATTCTGAGACTTTAAATCTCAGATTTTCACATACTAGATTCTAAGCGCCTACTCATTCTACTTGAAAAAAAATTCTCAAAGGCTGGGATCATCTTTTAAAAACAGCAAAGAATCTCTGAAAAACGTTTTTTTCTTTTGCGAAAGTTGTTTTGAGACATCGTTTTTAGACCACCATGATAGCAAAACATATAGACACATCATCTAGTCTCTTCTTCTTCTTTTTTTTTCTTTTTTCGCGTGTTCGCAACCTTAAAGAGAGCAAAGGGACCACAGAAACTTAAAATATGAACATATTCTAGAAAAATTAATATTCTGATCTACATCAACTTTGGCGTGATACTATGTTGATTTTGAAAAAAATAAGATCTGGAACACTAAGCAGATACCCTAAAATAGAGTAAAAACAAGCGACGCGTTTACCGTAATCTGAAAAATGTGCAGTTCATAAACCGAGCTCCTCATGTGATTGTTCTTGTACTTGTTTTCCTTATAAAAACGAAACGCAGTTAGGAATCAAAAACCTTAAGATTATCCCTACCTCGTTTTGCTTTTTTTTTCAAAAAAAAAAATAATTAGGAGGAAACTTTTGAATGGGAACCAGTGACGTGTTAACAGAACTTCTGTTCATCTCGAATTTCTGCTTTCCTGCAGAAATGCAGTAGATGTCGCAAGAATGTTCGTAATAAACGAAGTTAGGACTTAGACATGCCCCCGGAAGTCATCGTGTAGAGCAAGAAAAGCTCAAAAGAAACGCGATGATGTAGGAGAAAAAAGGAATATGGAAGAGAAGAAGAAGTCGTGGATGGAATGGAGCACTCTTAATTCCATTCGTTTTTTTTTCGTGGGGGGAGGAGACAAGAAAAGGATCGAAGGACTACCATGCTTCAGTGAACTTCAAGACACACACATCTAATGTGTGTTTCTATTTAGATATCCTGAGGACCTTTATATAATTAGTTCTCTTTCGTTTCGTCTCGTTTTCTTCAAGAATTTCAGGAATTTAGAAATTCTTTCTGTCAAAAAACGGAATTGGAACAGAAAAAGTCCGAGAGGAACGTAGGAGGGACATTAAAACCACGTCTCTTATTGAAAACGATTTGGGAAACGATACCATATCCAGTTTCCACTTAAAAGGTGGCAAATTGCAGAAGTCAAATACTACTAGTATACTAGTATCAAATGTCTCAAAAGGGTTTGATATTCTAGACAGCTCCTGGTGCGGACACACACGTAACAAAAATGCTCATTTCACTAAAAAACTGGTTGTCGGTTTTGAAAGAAAGAGACCAACTAATCACTATGATCAGCTCTTCTTGCACTAATTGCTTCTTTCCTGTTATTGGTCATTTTTTCTCGAGGGTTCTTATAATAGTTAGGAAGAGGGTGGTAATTTTCATCCGTTCGCTTGTTCTATTGTAAGTATAGATCTTGCTCACTGACGTGTTATGTTTTGAAAAAAAATCTCTAATATCAGACCAGCGGATATTACCGTATGAATACTAACTGATGTGTCTTTCTGAAAATGAGGTGGGTGGAATGGAATGGCTGCCAGGTGGATCAATCAATAACTATCAAAATAAGATGTACCACCTGTGTTTGTGTTTTGTAATCCGATTTTTAGGCCAAATAGTTTTGTTTTTTTGTAAATACCGGAAAAAAACCTATCAGCAGGAAGTGAATAATGACGAAGAAAACGAATTTGAAAAGGAAACAAAAAGAGGAAAAAAACAATGGGATGAAGCGTATTTGGAGCTATGTGGGACTCCAATCCACTTTCAAAATCCCTACAAAAACGCTCTTTTATCTCATTGTTTTACCCCGGGACCATAATCCAATTGAATCGACTATGGAGAATGAAACGTCGAGCTCCGCCTACATTTCAAACCGAATTACTGATTGTTTCGTCAGCAATTGGAAATGGAAGCGCCCGAAAAGAATAGAGAGGATTGGGAAAGTGACTCAAAAAATAAACGTGACGCCAAACACTTCGTTTGTCTCCAATGAATTGTTTTATTATAGTATTGAGTAATCATGTGAGCAAAAGGATATACGGGGGAGATCCCAGGAGAAAACAGCGTCAGGGAGGAAAATTAAATGATATAGGAGGTCCTTGCTTTGCTATTTCTGACACGCACTTTGATTGTAGGCTATGCCACAGTTTGCAAGTTTCGCTATTATTTTATCGAAAACGTATGATATGTATCATAACGTTGCTCTCCATTGAAAAACATAGTAGACAAAAAATAAGGTCTGGATATGGATTTTATCCAGTGGAGGATGTAATACTACAAAAATAAAGTATATATCGAAAATAGTATGGAAAATCCCGTTTTAACAAGTTTAGAACAATATTTCAACGATCAGGGATAAGTTATGAGGATATTCCGTCAGTGCTGGGTATTTGGAAAGATGTTGAACTACATTCGAACAAATCTACTTTCATATGAGAGGCTTTTCCAAAGATTATTGTGTGAAGGGAAAACTCTTCGAAAGTGCCAAGAAATGCTACTTTGCAATTCTTTCAAATAAAAAGAACACCGCGGAGTCTTCTCGAAAGTCCGAGTCGCCCGTACTCATAAATTTTGAAATACCTCCAAGAAGGTTTTTTTTGGTTCCCGTGCTGTCAGAAGCACGCAGTTAAAAATCTGAGAGTTTCTGTGAAAAAAAAAACAACTAGATAACCTTGCTGAAGTTTTTTTGCAAATACTTTTACGAAAGCTTCACAACAATATTGACGCTTCCAAATAACCTCCATTACGAAACCTTCTGAGACAACATCCTCCTTTCAAAAGTTGTCAACATTCGAGGAAGCAAAAGACTAGAAGATTAGACAGGAAGCCGATGTCTAGGGTGTTCTCTTAATGAAATGGGCTTTTGAAGTATTCGGAGGCGTACTTAAGTGCTCAGAAGTTGAAAATGAGATCAAAATTGGAAAAAGGGTAAATGGGGACACACCAGTTTACATATTTATCTAGCCGCCACAACAGCTGAAACTTCTTTCTGTTTCTTTTTTTCCTGATCCTATTAAAAAAGTACGTCATTTTCGCGTACGACACCTACCACTCCTACGTGCAGAAACTGAGCGAATGTGTTCAGGATGTGATGAGAAGAACTTATCTTTTTTCCTGCTCTTCATAATTGACCACCATCTATGAGACAAGTTGGTTCCACACTCATTGTTGTGAATAACACTGGACTCCAGTAAAAAGGCACAAACAAGCACCATTTTACTTTTTCACCATTTAACAAAAATATTTTCTCACTCTCTCCCAACTACAAAGGTTCCATTTTCAGGCAATACTATATAACGTTAAATCACTGATTTCGATATTGCATTCTTCCAATATCAGTGTGTGTAAACAATCATTAGAGCCGGTGTTCAGTTTTCTTTTTTCTGTTTGGATCAGCTGTTTGTGTTCTCCGACTTTGGTGATTTGGTGATGGTCGGAATAGGGGAAATAGGAGAAACATAACATGACGTTTTGAATGAGATAGGTGTGGTCATCAGCGGAAGAAAAAACAGATCGGCGGTTACACAAACAAGCTGTGAGCTCAAAACCGATGACCTTTGAAACTTTCATATAAAAATGTCCATTGTCCATTGTCCGAAAGTAGAGGCCCCTACGTAAGATGTGTCTCTCGAACAATAAATAACACAATGAGAAGGACACGGATAAATAGATTTTTAACGAAGGATTAGTTCCACTTTCGAGGAATGTCAAAAAGAGTCAAATAAGGGATGATATGTGCTTAACATGTAGTCTCCCTTTCTAGAAATTATATATCTACATTTAAAGGTTACCAGGTGCGGATTAGATCAGATCACATCATTTTCCTAACTTGTTCCTTCTGTTTCGAGAGGGACTTATTAGATTGGATTAAAGAACATGCTGTAGGTGGAAAGAAATGTAAGAAATGACAAGGAAATCAAGAGTGAGGACCTCACTTTTGAACGCCACATGAGTCAAGAATTAAAACCGGCAGTATTATGTGGGATTGTGCAAATAGAAACCGCGCCTACATCTCAAAAGACTTCCAGTTTCTGATGTTTGTCGTGCTGGTGCCCGGGTAGGCATCACGTTCGATTTTGTTCTTATCTCTCATAGTATGTTTTACGTGAAAGTTCCACGGGAGGTAGAGCAAACATACCACAGTTTTTATATAAGATAACTAGTTTTCCAGAGGTGACTCGATTGCTCCCGTGAGCAGAAAACGAAAACTGATTGCAAAAATAGCTAACAGAGCCAATACACAGTAGTACCGTACTGTGGTTTTCTTGGTTTTTCAGAGAAAGTGCATGACGTGACTGTAGAACATGGTCTCCATTCATGAAAATCAAATACCAGGTTGAACTGAGCCCTAAACATTCCTTAGGATGACGCAAGTCAAAGAAAATGCTGGTATGTGTTGTTTTGAAAAATGACTCATTTTGAAAACGCCCGCCTAGGTAAAAATCAAATAGTGAATCACATCTTTGCCGTAAAAAGGGAAGCCCACGATTAGTGCCTGAGAGAAGTGATTCTGAAAATGAAGATTGTGGTTTTGGTGGCCAAAATATTTGGACAGAAAACTGAGCTACAATGATATCTGCATATTTTATCACTGCTCTGTCAAAAGGGATAAGAAAATATGTGTTCTTCTTGACTTCATTAACAAAAAAAACGTGAAAACCCCTTTAGTGTCAAACCAGAAAACGTTTCCAGAATTTTAATCTGTCTAGAGAATTTTTTGTGCTGTTAAGTTTTGAATATTGTTCGTGTGAAACAATGGAATGATTATGTCAAAAGATCAAGCCCATTCTTTTTCTGGGAATCAATTTTCTGAACTTCTGAGATCAATCAAAATGGCAGACGTTCACTTTTTGTGTTCTTCTGCCGCATCAAAGATTAACCGGAAAAGGGGAGACGTTAATGACGTAGACAGTAATTTGGAGGAAAAAAAAACGGTAATTCTAAATCTCACAAACCACTTCCCTGTCTGGTGTTTCACTTCAAAAATCGAATTCAGGAGAACTGATTCGAGTATCTTTGCATAAAAAAGGACTCACCGAACTCTCGGAAATAGAACAAACACAGGTGTTGTCTCAATGTTTTGGAAACGTCAGAACACGTTTTGACATTAACACGATACCTTGTTTTTTTATTTCCATTTGACATTGACCTTTTAATAGATAAGATTAGAGAGAAACTAAAAACTAACTCGTGAAAAAATGAACGAAGAAGATGAAAACATGTGTGGGGGTTCATGAAACTGGAAAATGATTTGATTGGCATTTCCTGATGTGTTAGAGATAGTCAGAACAAAAAATAAAGAGACATTGAGACAAGGATGTGCGAGAGGAATGAAACAAAGACTTTTTTTTGCATTTTTCCACTGAATAGTTCTATTTTTGAACTGAAACTGACACAATTCATTTGAAGCCAAGGGAATAAAACAAAAACTTTGCATTTTTTGATTTCTTCTAATTTTCAAAGAATGCAAAAAATGATTCACGATGACCAGATGTCGAAGTGAGACATAAGATTCTTGTTCCCTTCTCTGTTTTTAAAGTGTGCGTGTAACTGGAACACTTCCAGTTGAAACAATGATGATTTATTGTTTTTGACTTCGGAGATCGAAAATAATTAGCTTTGATAGGTAACTCTTTTTTTTTGGATGATGAAAGTGGGATCCCCGGGTACCGAGCT